>APFE030608822.1:111222-259239 GCA_000404065.3 Pinus taeda | reverse complement strand
TATAGTTATTTCATGCCCAGATATTTAACACTTTAACACTTGTTTCTTTTGTGATTCCAATATATTACTTTGTTTCTTTCTTGTTAAGTGCCATTGTGATTCACATAATTGACACCGTGATTTGCGATTGCGATTTGATGACAACGCAACCAAAGTACCACCCTTATTACTTGTTTATCTTTAATATTTCCAATATGCAATGTGCTTTGCGATCTATATATATGTATACATTCAAATGTGTTTCCATATACTTTCTTTTAGCAATTTCAATATGTAATTATCACAAGCACAATACTTCTTTACTTTTAGGCTTTGCGAGGGAAGAGAATATAAAGGAGCTTCATTGAGGTTGAACCCCTGCTGTGATTTTTAAAGCACACATTATGATAAAAGTGCTAAATAATCTTAAACACAATATAAGCTACAACATTTGGCTCCAACTGGGGATAGTTCTTTTGCCACAGAAGCACTAAGAACTGCATATTAGTGCCTTCACTTCGAGCATGGAGTCATATGTTGCTTCACCAAACTTAATTGTGTGAAAATTTTGTATAGTGAACCCAAGCCTATATCTATAGTGATAGGATTCTTGTGCTTTGATAGAAAAATATTGAGAATCGTAGATCAGTAGCCTTAGTTGGGCATGGAGTCCAAAACTGTGAAAACCCTAAAATTTGACAAACTGAAATTTAACATTCCTGAAGTCTGAAACTTTTGGAAACCAGTTTCCAACTGGGAAAGTCACCCTTATTCATCAACTAATGAGTAAATTAAAGAACTGCCACTGGAAACCAAGTTCTCAACACCTGAGATTATTTATGTACAAGTTCCTACATATGTACATGATTGATCTCCATCAGGTGAAGTCAATCTTCCAATGGTACCAGGTTAGCATTTGGGTGCTTAATCTAAAACCATTCTACCAGTGAAATTTTAAAAAACAATTCATCCTGAATGGAAAATAAACTATGCATAAAAGCATATCACAACAAAAATTAGGAATATATCCACAAAATGATATGTGTATGCTGCTGATAAATTCTTCCATGTAATCTGCCACTGGATCTTCAAAAGTGTAAGAGAAAATATGTTCATGATCAGCTCCAAAAAATAAATCCTCTATGTATGAAGATTCCTACTCGATTAAACCTTCTGTTGGGATAATATGTTCAATAGAACAATTAGCAACATTTAAGAAAATGATCTATGTCACTTTCATGTCTCCACTTTCATCTCTAAGCTTTGGTTGAAAATAATTTGTAATTCTAACCTCAGGAAGAAAAGTAATTTTTTTTCACATTACTATATGACATATGATCAACTTCAAATAGATTGTTTAACTCTGATCCATGGGCATCATTGTGTTATTCAATATAATGATATACAATCTCATTATCATCTTTCTGTTTACATGAGATAGCCTCTTTTTCTATTATAATTGGCTCAATATATTGTTGTCCAACATATCCCACTTGCTGGTTTCTTCTCGTATGTTCAACACCTAAATGATGAACTTGAAGAGCTTCATCCCACTCCCCATTTAAACCATTTTCGTTATAGATAGGAGGACCATGAAATTTATCAAGATAAGATCTCTGGGGATTTGTTTACAACTTAATTATTTCTTCTTCTTCTCGACTGTTGAGCAGAAATTCTTGATGCACGTTTGAATTTTCCTCCATCTAAATACTCTTTTGATTTCCTTTATTCACTTGTTTTGCAAGCTGAGATTCTTGTGGAGTCAAATTTGGCGAGGAAGTTGAAACTTGCTACTCACTTTCATTTTCTTGACTTCTTGATCCTTTCCTCAATCTCAAGTCATATTTCTTATGTAGTTCAGTCTACATAAAATCAAAGAATTGCTTCCAATATTCATCAATTTTATTTTCATCATGAATGGCATTTGTTTCATCATATTCATACTCTTCTCTTTCGATACCAAATTCATCTTCCTTCACTGCATATAGCGTAGGTCTCTGAGAATTCTTATTTTCTAACTCTAACTTATTCAACCTATCTTACAAATTTTTAATTACATTACACATATCCTCCAATGTTTGAGTTTGAGAGGATTCCATCTTTTCTTTTCCCTTATCCTGGATAGGTTGTGTCTTTGGTGCTTTTCCTGCAACCACCATATTTTCTTCTATCTCTAATGTGTTTGTTTGGATCTGATTAATTTGGCTATAACCTCTCTGAATGTTTAATATATTATCAACAAAATCAATAGTTTCTTCAACAAGATTATCATGAGCTTTTAAAGTTTCTTTAGCATCACAATATTCACAAAAACCTTCAAAAATAAACTTGTGTGGATAATAAATTCTACAAGAAGAATTGAATACTGAATGGAAGTCTTTCAAAGATGAAATGCTTGAAAGAGGCAGAGACTTGAACCAAAGCTTAGCTTCTAGCTCCAAAGAAAACAAAAACAACTTGATCTTCACATCTTCATTAATGATGCCATGTTGCTCCATGCATTCATGAAACTCTTGGAGGTGCTGAGCTAGATCTTCATATTCCTTGATACTGAATTTTGGAAGATACTCATTCCACTCATAAAATGCAAGCATATCATGAGGATAGATGATGATCCCAGTAAAATCAAATGGATCAAATTTATTGACTAAGAATGCAGGGAGAGCCATTAAAACCTAGAAAAGAAAACTTCAAAGTGTACTAGAGTCGCCATTAATGTTGTAAGTGAAAATCACAGGTGTGAATGTACAACCAAATGCTGAAAATTGTCACTTTCAAGGATCAACTTCAAACTTAATAAACCTATGGAAAAGTGTTCTTATTCAATTATTTTGTAGGTTGTGGTCTATATTATTATGGAGTCACATTTTATTTCTTTTATTTGAAACAACCAAGTATTTCCTCCTCACTGAACAACTAGAGGAAAATCTTAAAAACCCAGGGAGAAGTGTTGTTATCTTCTTTCCTCGGCAATGACACCAATTAATGTTGTACCTTAAGAAACCAATTTCCTGGTTGTGGAGAAATTGTGCTTAAGACATTAATTATTATTGTTTTTTGTCACTTATTTGTCACTTCAATGTTTGTTGTATTCTTAAATGAAGGACCTGGAAAACTTGGTCTTTATCCCTTAATAAATATGTGACTGGAAAATCTCAGAATGCCATTTGTTTCTAGATATAAATGATGAATGAAGAAATCTTGAAGGAGAAGTTAAAGATACTATGCTTCTTAACATAGAACCTACTATCCATCACTTATAAGAATTATGAAAATGAGAACTAGATCATAGGCAATATGTTGCTTAACACATAAACTATTATCTGCGACCCTTGGAGAAGTTAAAGATAATATGTTGCCTTACACAGAAACTATTATCTATAACTTAGAAAGGAAGGTGAAAACTTCAAGTATAGGAGAGCTCTTTTAAAGGATTTTAACTTTATCTACATAAGAAAATAAAGACCTGCAACTTCATTACTATACTTGAAAGAAGAAAACATAAGATGACACATGACAGAGAAGTTACAAAATTATACCCAACAATTCATGGAAACTTATGATTTTTTCATTAATCAACAGCTATATCAGGAATACAGTGGCTTAGTCTCCAGGTTCTCCAAAATTCAAACCCTTTCTCTGTAAATATTCCTCTTCTTATACATTGTGAAAAAGTTGCTGATCTTTGAAACTTTCAAACTACTAAACTACTTCCCTAACTATTTAAAGTAAACACTATTATGAAAAATTACACAGAGGGTAAAAGACACCTCATAGAACATGAAATAACAAGAAATAACTGAACTTAGAAGACGACAATGAATGTTGGTTTTTCAGCTCTGTTAATCGGCTCTTGAGTTCCTTTGTGGATGCTTTAATCATGCTTAATCTGCTTTAGCTATAACGAACTATGTTTGACTTGTGTAAACCTGGGCTTACACATGTATCAAGCACAATTCAATTGGCCAAAACACCAAGAAACTCGACCAACTACCTCTTCTTCAAATTCAGCTTTGACATTGATTTTTTCCTTTACATGGAAAAATTAACACAAAGCACGCAAAGGAGGAACTTAAAAAGAATTAACCTAGTTTAATAACTCCATCAGATCCACCCATTTAGCGTTGCATTAACTTCCCATCGCAAATCACAATCGGCCCATTTCAAATAATGTATCAACCGAATCTTTAACAATTTGAGACATGACGGACCTGCCAGAGCTATTAAACGTAATACGTAACAATATCAAGTCTGGAATCACATCGCATATCGTAATCCGCGAATGAACTAATTACATATATATAATATGTTACGCAATATGATGGACCCACCGAAATTATAAAACATGATATATATGCTTTCAGGTCTGGCCATCACAATTACAATTGGCGGAACCAACATCTATAACCTTGCGTTGTGGTGGAATTTCCAGGACTTTAAAACACAATGTATATATGTTTCGGGTCCATCTATCGCAATCGCAATTGGCGAAAGCTGAGGCGCTATGGGATACATTAGACCTGTCGGGATTTTAAATATATATAGATTTCAAGTCCGGATCTTTAACACTTTAACACTTGTTTCTTTTGCAATTCTAATATATTACTTTGTTTCTTTCTTGTTAAGTGTCGCTGTGATTCATATAACTGTTGCTGCGATTTCCGATTGCTATTTGATTGCATCACAACCAAAGCACCATCCTTATTACTTGTTTCTCTTTATTATTTCCAATACGCAATGTGCTTTGCGATCTATATATACATATACATCCAAATGTGTTCCCATATACTTTATTTTAGCATTTTCAATATGTAATTATCATGAGCACAATACTTCTTTAGTTTTAGGCTTTGTGGGGGAAGAGAATATAAAGGAGCTTCATTGAGGTCGAACCCTTACTGTGATTTTTAGACCACGAATTGTGAAAAAAGTGATAAATAAGCTTAAACACAATATAAGCTACAACACATACCATTACATAGTTCAAATATATATATTTTTCTCCATATAAAACAAGCAATTGGAAATTAAATGTTCAAGGCATATGGATCAAATCCTTTGTACTTACAACTATGAAATAGAGAAATAATATATATGCACTTGAGGACAACCATCACATATGACAAACAATCAAAACTCTTAGATTAAAATCATATCAGTATGTTAATTTCTTCTAGCTTCTTAACTAAATCGACTACCTAAGATAAGTTAAGCATAGAAGAAGATCGTCAAGGCGCAAAAATATCGCAAAGGATTACAATAGTCCTATTTCAACACCTTCTAATAATCAAACTGAAATAGACCGAAGAATGCAAGACAAGAAATATGAATACCCTTAAATGAAACAGAGTAATAACTGGAAATTGAATAAATCATAGGAAAATAAATAGGCGAGGGTAGTATTTCCTTAAATGGAATTTTCAACCTATACAAAGGTGCTCTACAACATTACGACATTCACACAACATATTTAGAAAAACAGTGACAAACTATCCTTGAAATATATATAAATATAGAAAGGTGGAACCTTACATCTGAAAGTATCCTTATATTCATGAACATCGATCAAAACTAAAATAATAAGGAACCTATGTACTAATAATTTAACTAATTCAAATAAGCGAATGGCTACATTTAGAGGGATGAGTCACATCATCAACAAGGACTACTAATAACTGATTAAATGATAACAGTAAGAGCAAAGTTCCATATAATATAAATGGTGCCTCTTAAGGACCATGTAATTGTTCTTTAGGACAAAATAGACGATCACATTGTGACCAATCCTACGGCTACATCATATTCATATGCAGTTCAATAGATATAGACTATAAACAAATGTAAATATAGTTCAATAACATTCAGCTAATAGCAGGAGATGACAAAACGTTCCATTTTCTAGAGTCATTGTAATCAACCCATAAATAATAAACATAGTAATTCATCACCCATAGCTAGAAAAATGGAAATAAAACTGACCTAACAAGTAGCATTAAGAAATAAATGCATTAATGAGGGAGAACCCTTGAAATGGTGCAAGCCAAAGATAGATTAACCTGAAGGTTCATTAGATACCTACACAAATACAAGCCACAAGAAGATAAATTCAATATGCATTGGAATCCTCCCTCATACCCAAAACTGTAGAAATTATTCCTAAAAATACTTATCAGGGTAGAAATAATTACCTGGGGGATTAAGGGAGTTGTACTGGTTTGTCCATTCACCAAATTGAATCCCCAATAGAGAAAAGGAAACTAGGTCAACAACAAATTCCCAAGGAACAATAGAAAAACCCCTCTCGGATTAACATCTAAAACATATTAAGTCCACAACTAATTACCTAGGAGAGTTTTGAAGTAGAGCCTTGACCTTTGGCACTGCTCAGTGAAACATTGTTGGGAAAGGCTTGCAACAAGTAATAGATGCCAGATTCCATCTCTAGAAAGGAAAATTCCCCTGTAAACATGAAAAGCCCCAATTTCATTAGTGCAATCATCTACTGTAAGAAAATAGCCAAACGCAAAAATGAAAATTATACCTCTTACCTATTGATGTGTAATGGAGGAAATGTCGGTCTTGACAAGGCACTATAGGGGGAGACAAAACCACTCTAAAATTAGAAATGAGCGGGATGAGGAGGCATTGTTTATGAAAAATATTCTCGGCACCGGATGTAGCATGGAGGAATAACCACTTCCTCTTAACATAAATGTTATGCAGTGGCACAGGCTCATGGAAGAATGTAGTTTGGACATGGAATCAAGGCACTACGATGGGTGCAGGAAAGAACTAGGTCGTGCTGGGATTCAAAGAGCAGTGCACAATAGAGTATGATGCCAAGCAGTGGTCACAATGAGCAAGAGAGGGGGTAGGATAGGGTAAAATGGAGTTAGGGTTTCTACAAGGTGCCACCACCATTGATCTATGGCCAAATCAATCTCCACTGTCATACAAAACCCAAGCCCACACAATTGACCATGTGAATGGCTTGAGGTGGCCAACGTAGGATGGGACTCCTTGTACACCAACTCCAACCATTTCCAATCAAATGATAACATAGTAGCAAGAGTAAAAACCTTGGCATAAATAGAATTGATACACATTGAACCTTTGGGCTTACCAAACGTGCCATGGGTTTAGACCTAGGGTAGTAAGTAATCAAACATATAAAATAAACCAAGGTGTGTCCATATATAAGTTGGTAAGTCATCAAAACCCTTACAAGAATATAAGTAACATAAGGGTGTTTAATTTCAAACATATGCGTAGTATGTAGCCAATTACACTTAGAGACATTAGGCACCTTATCATATCAGAATGCACACCTTAGGAACGAAATGGTGTGAATAAATAATAGATTTTTTTTTTTGGATTCATTGATGTAAGAGATGTGACGGCTTGATAGTTAAAGTCCTGCCAATAAAAATTGAATTTATTCATAATATCAAGGGTTTTTCTTTCATCTTCGTTGCCATATATAGTATGGGTTTTTCTTGAATTTTCAAGATCTAGTTTTGACATTGAATAAGAAAGACATGCTAGCATACTCACATTAATTTTCTTTAGTATCTTGAAAATATTTTTTTTTTCTTTTTCATTTTAAAACAATTTTATTAGTTAACGTTTATGAAACCCTGGAATATAGGTTTTTCCAGTGAGTTTCCTTGCTTCTTAGATGTAGATGCGTATGTCACAGTTACTAAAGTAGCTTTGTTATAGTCTTTGAACTCTTGAAAAATTTCTTTCTCACTAAACTTCATATAAACTCTATCTCCATTTGAAATTTCTAGGTTGCTTATATTAAATGTTCTCGAGAAAAGGAAATAGATTCACAGTTGTATATATTACGTAAAAGATAGTTATCTTTTCTATTTGGTCTGCTATTTCAATGTTCTTGTTATATATATATATATAAACCAATACATGTGCATGCTATTTTATTTCTTTTATAGAGTCTTAGAGCAGAATTCTTGGTAGTACATGTCATGGGATCTTCCAAATATTTCGGTGTCCTAATTATATTTTGAGTTTAGGGCTGTGGCCACTCGGATAGGTAGACAAAATCCATGTCTACATAAATCCCAAGGCAAAAATGTGGCTCACCTTTTAACCCTCCTCCCATGTGAATATAAGTTTGTATATTTATGGATAATTATTCTATTTTTTCCTTAATCACCATTCTTTCTGCTAAATTAAAACTAGACAATATCAGCAGGGTTAGTCAAAATAACTTCATACTACATATAACATTTACCTACATTCACATATTTTGTTCTTTCCATCCACTATTTTCATTTTCATGAATTCCCAATTTAGATTTTACATGGTTTACTGTTGGGCCATGGAAAAGGTATGCATTTACTATTAACTTATTATCCTTTTCCTTTATTCTTATCCTTTATATATCCCAATGTGCTAATCTATTAAGACATTACAGTAAGAGATACATAAATTATCTGCAGTTATGCTTTGGTTAATTATTACCTTCCTTTCAGCAAGAAAATCATGAAAGGGAGAAATGCTATTCCCTATGAAGAAACAACAAACATCGATAGGCTAAGGAGGGAATGCGGTGGTTGCAGATACATCCAAAAGCAAATCAACAGGATTAACGCTAGAAAGGAAATAATGTTTGAAGTTAGAAATTGCGTGAATCCCTCAAGATCGAGAGATCTTCAGGGATCATCTTTATCATTTATCTTTTTACCCCTTTCTCATTATAAAAGGCAACGATTATAAGCAGAAAGGGGACAACTATTGTTATTATTATTGTAATTCTTAATTACAGACTCTCGCTGTAGTGAAGAATTCAAATACATTGTAATACTCTTTCATGATTAATACATAAGAGGAGTTGTTGTTCCTTTTCATTTATCTAAAGTTACCAGTAGTGTACGCTGGTAGCTAAGGGCCCGACTTCTGGTGGAATTCACTGCTTCCCCTGTGTCATATATTTTCAATTATTGCAAGTATGACAGTTTGATAGTATTATTGCTTTTTGCTATTTTATTTAGTTGTTGTTCCTGATTTCTTTGCGTTGACAGAATAGCTCTATTTTATATAATTTATATCATTGTTGTTTAATTAGTTTCCTTTTGCTTTGGATCAAGTTTCCTAGATGAATATCTTGCTCGATGTAATAAACTGTAGCGAGAATTAACTACTACTTTTAGGCTCTCAAATTGATGTCATCGTTGTTTTACAGAGTAATGTGTTTGATTTAAATTCAATCAGTTTCTAAGAGAAGAGTTATTATGGTTGTACTCTTAACTGATATTGTTGTTACTTGAATTGTACATCATTGTTACTTGAATTGTTGTAGGATTTGATTTCATTAAAGGATTGAGTTTTCTTTTAATTGCAATTAGAATTTACTTGTTGCATCCGTTTACTCTTGTATTTAAAAGATCTATACTACAATTTAGAAGCATTACTCTCTGAGTTAAATAGCCACCACATACTGTGTACACTCTTGAAATAGAAAGACTTGCCCGGATTGATAATTAATGTGGAGATAATTAGGAGTTGAAAAGGAACCTTTTATTAGTCAACATTTTGGCGCCATTGCTGGGGAGAGTGTAGCCATTTCTAAGGAGTAATGTAAATCTTATGATTTTTGTTGAAGAAGAATTGGGTTTTGAAAACGGAAGGTAAGAACCTACATAACGAGCAAGTAAAGTGCTTCCTCCTCTGCCCGCTTTTTAGCACAATTACAAAAATCTGAAGTAGGTATTTGTTGCTTATCTATTGGGAGAGAACTGGGCATTAGAAACGAAAGGTAAGAACCTGCATATGGAGCACATAAAATGCCTGCTCCTCCCACCCACTTTCCAACATAATTATTAGGAACTTAGGGTAGAGATAAAACATTTGAATTGTTTGCATGAATGACTAAAAAGAAAAAACCCAAAAACAATCCAATTCCACTACCCAAACGAGACAGATCTAAGGCACTGGTGACCCTTGGATGTTCAACGTTCATAGACAACATCTTAAAGAAAGCCTAATCTCAACCATCAGTAGGTCCTAGAAACATTGCTTCCAAACAACCTATTGTCTCCCTTCGGGTCACAGGCTTACATATATAGCCTACGCTGAGGTCCATAGCAAAATAGTGGGAACTGAGCAGAGTTTTCAAGAGATTGAAAATTCATGCCCAATTTCCTCACAAGAAGGGAATTCTTGTAATATTCATGAAGGAGGAGGAGAAACATGGGAAACAGAGGAACCAAGATTCCCTCAGGTAGTAATTCAACAAGGAACACCTAGTATCCTAGATCGAGGGAGTGCTATTAAGATAATTCCCACCACTTCTAATCATCCTAGGAATAACTCTGTAGAGATCCCAGAAGGGTATTGGCATATATTTGACCAAATGGCCAATAATCCGCAAGCACCCAAAACTTCCACATTGCAATATCCCATCGTTGACACAACTGTCAATGTACCCACAAAAGCTATCCCTTTACAAAATAATCCCACCTTTCATGGAATTACATCAGAGGACCTAGATGTATTTCTATTTGAATTTGACGTACTATGTTGGGGTTACGATTATACCACTGACCCCCAAAAACTAAAGTTGTTTCCCTCTACATTAAAAGGCGCAGCCTTGCATTGGTTTATGGGGCTAGGTGGGGGAACGATAAATGATTGAGATCAAATGAAAAATTCTTTCCTAAAAAAAGATCAGGACTATTGAAGATCTAGGGAATTGAAAGATGAAATATTTCAAATGATAGCAAGACCCAGTGAAACATTGGAAGAGTATGTAGAGCACTTCTAATATAACCTCCAAAGATCCCCCTATGCAAATCTGCCTTTACCTGATAATGTGCTGAAAACTACACTAATTAAAGGGATGAAAGAACAATGGATAGAGACATTAAATATTATGGGTAAAGGTGACATATATCAAGAATATTATACTAATATTATTAAATTATGTATCAGGTGCTCAAGTGGCAGTACGAGATTGAAACCAACAGAACGCGACATGCCCATCAGGGACAGAAAAATATCTGGTGGAACTATCACTCGTACAGAAATTGGCAACCTGCTAGAGGATTTTAAAATAGATATTTTGGGAACTCTAACAATGCAATTGGGCATTATGCAATCCAAACAAAATAAGGTGGAAGTAGAACAAAACTTGGTGATATTCTATCCTAGATGCAGGAAGAAGCATAGTCACAAAGAATGCCCATTGGATATGGTGCAAACCTGTGCCATATGTACTAAAGATCATACCACAGAAAGCTGCCCATCACTCCCAGGGTTAAAAGTAGTCTATAAGGAGGCAAAGGAAGAAACAAAACCAGTCTACCTACTAAATCAACATTGCCAATGGAAACCACGATAAACAGGTATGCCAACTGATCCATCCTCTTTCTTTCAAACTTTGCGATATAATTCGCAACAACACCTAGGAGCCATGTGGTAGAGTCAGCCACCTTTTTCCAGTTGTTCACAACAACCATTCCATATGCCACCTTGGCCCAACCAATGAAATCAAAATAGAAATTGGCCAAATTCCTCTTTCCCACCGTTTTGGCAGAATAATGCATATCAATCCCAATGGCCACCCTCGACTTCATAGAACCAGAATTGGCAATCAGGCTAGCAAATACCTACAAATCAGCCAGTAGGAACAATCCCCCTAGCTCAACCCACACTACTAGCACCCTACACATTGTAACAAAACCCTCAAACCAGCCTATGACCGTAGCTCCCAACGTAACCCAACCTAAACCCCAACAACAAACTGGTTCAATTTGTGCAAATTATTGAAGGACCAGAGCCAGAAACTGAGTTAAGGGAGTGCAATGAGCTTCAATTAAGATCTGCGTGAATAATAGAATCAGAGGGGAATAAAAATAAACAAATTGAAGATCAGTTACCTGTAGAACAAGCACCACAAGTGGAGAACATGGTTAAATAGAAAACTCATGATCAAATGATCACCTCTTCTCCACCATTCCCAAAAAGATTAGTCATACCCCACCCAATAGAATACCCTGATTTTGATATTCTGGGAGAATTGAAAAATTTGTGTATAAAAATATCGCTCCTCCAGGCTATTCAAGGCATTCCAATTTATGCAAAAACTATTAAGGAATTGTGTATGAAAAAGCCAAGGAGGAAAATAAAAACAACCCCAACTGTCCATGTAGTCGGTACCTTATTTGACTTACTATCAGGAAACACCTGTAAAATCTGAGGATGCAGGAAATCCTATAGTCACTGTGCAAATAAATGGATGCTCCTTCCCCAATTCATTAGTCGATTTAGGAGCAACAATCAATATTCTTACAACCACAACTTGTGAAAAGCTTGGCATTACATCCTTGGACCCAACCACGACCTTGTTGGAATTGGCTGACCAATCGGTAGTCAAACTAAAAGGTACATTACAGGATGTAATGGTGTCAATAGACTCCTGGGAATAACCTGCAGACTTTTTGATCATCAAATCCTAGAAACTGACTCGATGGACATCCCCTAATTCTAGGTATGGCTAGCAACCACGGATACTTACATAAGTTGTCGAACAGGCAACATGACTATAGCAAGAGTAAGCAATGTGAAGAATTTAGCCTTATATCCTCCAGCTCAGCCAAGTTTAACAATAATCAAAACCAGAAAACAACCTGTATCATATGTAACTGAAAACATTAGATCACCACTAACCATAGAAGAAGCTCTCAAATTTAAGTATCAAATAGAAGATGATATCATTAACATTTACATTAACCAACCAAATGTCGTATCCCATCTAAAATGTCAGATGATCAAAGCAGCACTTGATAAAAAAATAGAAGAAGATCCCTTGAAAGATATTAATGATCAATCAATACCAACAACTTCTATTTATAATAGCAAAACCATAGTAATTGAGCCAGGAAAAAATTTGAATATTAAGAAAAATCTGATTGCTGACCAAGAACAAAGGCTTGTTCAATTCCTAAGAAACTATAAAGAGGACTTTGCATGGGATTACCCGGACATGGAAGGCATTCATCCCCAATGATTCATGCACCACATTTATACAGAGAAAGATTCCAGGCCCATTTGACAACCTCAACGGAGGTTAAATCCTCATCTTAAAGATATTGTTAACGCTGAACTACAAAAATTGTTAGATGTAAACTTCATCTACCCCATATCTGACAGCAAATGGGTCTCTCCATTAGTAGTGGTGCCAAAAAAGAATGGAAAGTGGCATATATGTGTTGACTATAGAGAGCTTAATAAAGCAACCGAAAAAGACCATTTTCCCCTTCCATTCATTGTCCAGGTCTTGGACACATTGGCAAGGAAAAAAATTCTTTTCTTTCCTATATGGCTTCAGTGGATACAATCAAATTCAGATTGCCCTATAAGATCAAGATAAGACTACCTTTACCTGCTCGTGGGGAACATTTTCTTATAGGGTCTTACCTTTTGGGATGCCACATTCAAGAGGGCTATACTCACCATTTTTTTAGATCTGATAAATGAAGGGCTTGAGGTGTACATGGATGACTTTACACCTTACGGAGATGACTTCGAGCCAGTGTTACAAACATTAGAGAAGGTTATGCAAAGATGCATTACCACCAGACTCTGTTTAATCCATGAAAAATGTCACATGATGATGGCCGACAGCCTCATCTTGGGTCACTATATCTCAGCAGCTGGAATCCAGGTAGATCCAACAAAAATTAAGATAATTATTTTAATACCTACCCCTTCCACACAAACTGAGGTATGCAGTTTCTTGGGATTTTCTGGCTATTATAGAAGATTTATAAAGAAATTTTCTCAAATTGCTACACCACTATATGCATTAACAGGAAATATTGATTTCATTTGGACTGATAAATGTGACAGTGCTTTTGAAGATTTAAAATGGCTTGTATCAACAACCCCAGTATTAAAGGGCCCAAACTGGGATTTTCCATTCCAGATTTCATTCGACGCTTTAGGCACAACCATTGGAGTAGTTCTCGACTAGAAGGAATATAAAAATCCATATGTAATATAATATATTAGCGAAAATCTATCTCCTACTGAATTAAATTACACTGTTACTGAAAAAGAATTTTTGGCTGTAATCTATGCTATCAATAAATTCAGACATTATATAATAGGATATCCTGTGGTTTTATAAACTGATCACTTTGTTATTAAATATCTAGCTAATAAACCTGTTACAAATGGAAGAGTGACAAGATGGTTGATTCTTTTGTAGGAATTCGATATAACAATTAAAGATCGACCAGGAAAGAAAAATCCAGTAGCAAAATTCCTTTCATGAATGCCAAAGACAGACGACTTGGTAGCAGAATAAGACTAGTTTCTTGATGAACATTTATTTGTTGTAACCATGAAAATAGTGTGGTACGCGGATGTTGCAAATTACTTAGCAAAGGGCAAGTTACCCAGGCACCTGACGCCTAATGAAAGAAAACTAATAGTACAGTGCAACACGTGATTCTCTTGGATTAGAGGCTATTTATTTCATACAGGGGCCGATATGCACATTAGGAGATGTGTCAGGGAAGATGAGATCTTTGACATCTTGAAAGATTGCCACGATGGGCCTTGCGGCAGACATTTTGCAAATCATAGGACTAGTCACAAGGTATTACAGATGGGCTATTATTGGCCCACCATTTTTAAACATGCGAAGAAGTTTGTCCAGGCATGTGACAGTTGCCAAAGAATGGGATGCCCTGGGTAGTCTGATGAGATGCCCCTACACCCGCAGATAGTCATTAAGCCTTTTGAGCGATGGGCGTTATATTTCATCGGTCCAATAAACCCATCATCTAATCAAAAGACATATATATTAGTTGCAATAGAGTATGTTATTAAATGGGTGGAGGTAGAGGCACTACCAAGGGCAATAGAGGACTTGGTAATCCACTTTCTTTTCCATCTATACGTGTGATATGGCTTGCCTAGAGAGGTAATTACCGATGGAGGACCACAATTCATAGTCCATAAAATTGCTGCAACATTAAAGAACCATCATATTATGCACATAATCACGACTCCATACCACCTGCAGACAAATGGCCAGGTAGAAAGCACCAATAAGGTAATCAAGGCAATACTAACAAAGACAGTTGCATCACATAGATGTGACTGGGTTACCCGATTGCCAGAAGCCCTGTGGGCATACCGCATGACATGGAGAAATACCACGGGATATTCCCCATATCAACTAGTATTTGGCAAAGAACCTATCTTTCCAATTGAATTTGAAATCTAGACATTGAGGATAGCTTAGAGGTAGGCTTGGACTTAAATGAAACACAAATTAATAGGCTAGATCAAATAAATGAATTGGATGAAATCCAACTATTCACTCTTTAGCACACTGCACTGATCCAACAACAAAGAGCGAAATGGCATGATGCCCTTATCAAAAATCATATCTTCCATGAAGGAGATTGGGCACTCCTGTATGATTCTAGGTTCTAGGATTTCCCGAGAAAACTCCAGACCAGATGGTTAGGACCTTATGAGATACAAAAGGTGCATTATAATGGCACCCTCATATTAGCCACCATTTATGGGTCTAGCTACTCTTTTAAAGTGAATGGACATCAAGTACGACTCTATCACAAACCAACCACTTACCAGGGAGTCCTTTTGCCAACAATTATGGGAGGATTCCACCAGACAAATTCTTTTTGAGGAGGGCAACCCATCCTTAGCATCGACCCAATGAATAATTTGTTTGTTTTTGAAATTTGTACATAAATTTTTCTTTCTATTTTGATTGAATTTGCTTGTATAAATTGTATATAAATTCTCTTTTTTTTCTACTTTTCCTTTGTTGTTCCCTCTAAGGAACAACTACTGTTCCCTTTAAGGAACAACTGTTGTCCCTTCTAAAGAACAACAATGATCTTATGGACTTTCTTCATGTTGTTCCCTTTAAGGAACAATTGTTGTTCCCTCCAAAGAATAGTTGACGTTCCCTCTAAGGAACAACAATTTTGTGTACAGATTTTCGTGCTATTCCCTTTAAGGAATAGTTACTATTCCCTCTAAGGAACAGCTTTCGTTCCCTCTAAGGAACAACAACCCCCAGTATATTTGGTTTTTGTTGTTTCATTTAAGGAATAGTTGTTGTTCCCTTTAAGGAACAACTGTTGTTCCCTCTAAGGAACAATAGTTTCATGTATATCTGTTTTCTTGTTGTTCCCTCCAAGGAACAACTGTTGTTCCCTCTAAGGAACAATAGTTCCATATGTATTTGTTTTCCCGCTATTCCCTTTAAGAAACAATTGTTGTTCCCTCTAAGGAACAACTTTTGTTCCCTCTTGTTGTTTGCTTTAAGGAACAACTATTGTTCCCTCTAAGGAACAAAAATCCCGTATGTATTTGTTTTCTTGCTATTCCATCTAAGGAACAACTACTATTCCCTTTAATGAACAACTATTGTTCCCTTTAGGGAATAGCTGTTGTTCCCTTTAAGCAACATCAATTTAATGTATATTCATTTTGTTGTTCCATCTAAGGAATAGCTGTTGTTTCCTATAAGGAACAACAGTTTCATTTGGATTTGTTTTCTCATTGTTCCCTCTAAGAAACAATAGTTTTGTTTGCATCTGGTTTTCCGCTGTTCCATTTAAGGAACAACTGCCATTCCCTTTAAGGAACAACTGTTGTTCTCTCTAAGGACCAACAATTTTGCATCCAATTTTTTTTTTCTTTTCATTGTCTTTATAAGGAATAGCTATTGTTCCCTCTAAGGAATAGTTGTTGTTCCCTTTAAAGAACAATAGTTTTTGTGTGCAATTATTCTTCTTGTTGTTCCTCCTAAGGAACAATTGTTGTTCCATATAAGCAACAACACCGTCATGTATATATCCTTCTACTATTCCCTACAGGGGACAGCAACATCTGCGTGTATTTTTCATTTGTTGTTCCTTACAGGGAACAACTGTTGTTCCCTCTAAGGAACAACACCTTTTTGTGTCTCTTTTCTTGTTGTTCCCTATAAGGAACAACACAATTTGTGTGAGGTTTTCTTAGGAAATAAGCACTTTTTTAATATTATTTCACTTTTTATGATCCTCTATGGCACAAAGTTATAAATATATATGAAAGAATACAAATATGAGGATTACTGGAACAAGCAAGTATTGAATATTATCATCTTTAAACAAGATTGCTTTGTATTGATCGAAAAATAAAGGACACAACCATCTATATCACTTCAATATCCTCATTTCCATTATAAATCAAAATGATTGATTACTTGTACCGTGTTGGTTGTTCCCTAAACCCTATAACTCCCTCTGTTCATTATCATCAAACAAGGTTAAGGGCATACTTTCTCCTATTTGATATGTTTAGACTTCTTCCACCATTCCTACTCCTAAGGAGTGTTGAACCACCCTCTATATATAAATAGGAAGTGTTGTTCTAATATATATATAATATATATATATATATATATATATATATATATATATATATATATATATATATATATAAATATATATATATATATATATATATATATAATATATATATATATATGTTTACTAACAATTGTATGATTTTTTTACATATGGAGGATAGGGGGTCTCATCACGAGCCAACCTACCATGATCATGAGGAAGCACCAAAGTGGCATTCCCACTATGGCCACCACACCAGGGATATGATCTAATGGATGAATCAAGAAATAAAAATTCCTTGGAACAGGAGGTCTCACCAGGATCCGGCCTACCCACCTTTTACTCCTTCCTAGTGAATGGTAATGTGTTCATCTAGTCACCAAGCCAGCACATTGGTCTCCACTCTGATAGCATAATGCACTTTCCTTATTTTACATAAAGGACCATGGTTCCAAAAGGTTATAAAGCAACTCTGTCAAGGCTATAGATGCCTACAAGCAACAAAAGCTCTGCTGATGGTATTGAAGTCATATTTCCAACATCAATAGTTATTATAAGTCCCTTTCCTTATTTGGTATCTTTACTACAAAGTGATTATGTTCCTAATTTATTTTAAACCTTTATGCATGGATATCTTCTAAAAAAATAAATCATAATAAGATTTAAGTTGAATGATGATGGTAAAGTATCTTTTCTATGTCAGATATCCTTTTTCCCTTTTCGAAATCACCTCATAGCATCTCCTCATTAATTGATAATTATCGTATATGCATTGATTTCAGCACTCTGATATCTCTTGCGATCCTTTCATAAATAGGCATACCTTACCACTTCCACCATCCCTATACATCACCATCAACATGATTTTCCTTCATTTATTTGGTCGAAGGTGATCTATCATTTCAAAGGGGGGAAGGGTGACTCCCAAAGTAGTTATGCATGCATGTCAGTCCTTTATTTGGTTATGTAGAACTATATGACAACCCATAATAGAAAGTATTTAATGGCATTTATGCTAAAAAATATCATCCGATATAATGATCATAACAACTTGTTGTTCCATCGCTAGCTATGCCTATTACTATGTTACTTGTGCTAACTTACAATGTGTAGAATTCGAGCAATATAGGAGGAAGAACAGTGCACAGGGAGCCACTGATACTAGCTATTTCTGATGTCGTGAGAGAAATTCTAGTCTGAGCCAGGTGGGTAGCATATTTCACATGATTTCAGCAACCCAACGAAACAATCGCCATAGAATTCTTGCAGAATTTACAGAAGGCCAGTCTATGGTGAGGGGCAAACAAATCACAATCTTAGATGCTGTGATTGCAGATGTTTCTATATTACTAGCTGAAGGACCCATGTGGATGAATGAATGACTAAAGTTGTAGGATTCCATTGAAATCTTTAAAGAAGAAGGGCAAGAGATAATCATCAAATGAAAAGGAGTTCGGCCATCATCACTTGGAGAACGTGGGGAGAACTAGCCAAAGTCGTTCAGAATTTCATTACATGTGGCGGGTGAAAAGACTTGGTAAGGCCATGTCAACTTAAACTTTTAGCAATATTGAAACAAGAATTTTCAATAAATCTACCTACATATTTGAATTTCTTGCTGCTGAAAGAATAAGAAAATATTGACACATAGAAATAGTCGTAAGTCATCATTGTTTAATTAGGTTGATAGTTAGCTACAACCTCACCCAGTAGCAAACAAGTTGGGAAGAATTAATATTTGCCATAGAAGGGGGGTTAGCTTTACTTGCTCGTAAGCCTATTCCAAAAAGGAAAAGGACTACCTGCACAACAAACATTCCACAAAAATGCAGAAACTCTACCAGAGTAAGGACAAGCTTGGGAACAACTGAAAATCCCCAAGGTAGCAGGAGCAAGCCCATAGAACTATCTAGTCCAAAAAATGAGCAGTATTTACAGTTGGAAGGATGGGATGACCTGGATTCAGAACTTGAGGAGGAAACATAACACTCTAGTGAAGAGGAAATAAATGAAACAGAACTCCCCTCAACACCAAATACAAGTCCCCCACAAGACTTACTACATGATATTGAATTGGCCCATATTTTGGCCAATATGAATGAATTTATACAACCTGAAATCCCACTCAACTTTAACATTGGAGCAACCCAATCAGAAGAAAACTTTGGCCACAACAGGAGCATACAAGAAAATGTAATCTTTGAAGTAGAAATAGGAGCAGAAGTCACTCAGGAAGAGACAGACCAACTTGGCAATATACCTCCAGAAGAACCCAGCCAGGTAGACCTAAATATAGAAAATATAGACCCAAAAAAGGACATGGAGATAGATCAATAATATGAAAATCAATCTGGGGACATGGTTCTTTTAGAATAGAGTTAAGATGAACAACTAGGCTCGTTTGGAGTAGAAATGACAAGCAAAGCAGTTGCTCCCACTAAAAAGAATAGATCCACAATTAAAAAGCTTAGGAAGGAACAACAGAGGTTGCCAAAAACAGTGAAGAAGCTCAAACGAAAAATAAGGGAGTTATCAGCAGGGAAAATTCTAGACAAAATCCCAGAAGCAATAAACGTAGCCATCCAAACTGAATTGCAGGAAACAGAAGCTACGGGGTTTCAAAATGAGCCCATACTCACTAAACCTGTTAGGGAACAACGTGAAATTTTTACAAAAACAGCTACCCAAATAGAGGCTATACTTTCTCATGACTTAGCCATTCAGACAGAGATGGCATCCTCCTACTGCACACCTACCCAGAAAAAGGTTTGAGCCTCCTACAACAAAGAAACATAGACAATCAACATCCCTTCTCCTAGCAGGAGTACACAGACAAATACCCAAGCCAAATATATCATGATGAGAAATGACCCTAGTATAGTGAATCTTCAAGAAAATTTAGCCCAGGATCGGCTTACCATAGAATGCCTTGAACTAGAAACAACCCCTCCGTAAAAATACTAGGAATTACAGAGGCAACTTTGGGACATGAACATCTCAGAAAGTGAGGCATTTGATAAATACCGAAAGGAAGAAGAGAGGACTGAGAAAATGAAGCTCAGATTAGAAGACGTCAAGTGTCAAATGGATACTATTTGCTCATTATATACTAACATATTGGCATGCAGATCTCCTGCCAATAATTATGCCCTGTTTTTTATGGAAAGATACTTATAGTTGAAGATCAAAGTTGTCAAAGCTGGAAAACCGATAGAGTTGAAAACAATTGAGGATTTTATAAACTGTTGCAAACATCATGGGGTAAAAGTTCATAAGTTGCAGTGTGAATTTTATTTACCCAATTTTGTATTAGAGGAAGAAATTGAAAAGAACCCCAGTCCTTTTGTGGGATATGTACAATTTCAAGCTTTTATTTCATTCATTGTTAACCAACTAAAATGGTTCAAGGCTCATAACACGTTCCAGAGGCACGAAAATGGACTGGACCTTTGGGTCAGAGGTGAACCAAAACACCTATTACAAATGTTGGCCAATCACAAAAGTTTGATAAAGAGGGAAGGAGTAATCAAAATTCTGGGGCCTATTCAGGAAGAATTTTTCCAAAAGGGAGTAGAGTATTTCCTCTCCATTTAAGAAAGCTCCTTGGTCACAATCAAGTTCAGATGGATAGTTTCCAATAACAATGTACATAATAGAGAGCCATTTAATTATAAAAATTTTAAATTGGCTGAAGAACGCTTTGTCACTTATAGTAATCTCATTTTAAGGGAAGGTCCTTATTAGCTAGGTTGTCGGTTCCACAACCCTATTATTTGGTACCCTGATGAGGGGTACAAGGCTATATATGAATTTCTTGAAGGAGAGACAGGGCACATCTTTGAGCTCTTGGCCAAGAATCATGGTTTCAGACCGCTTTACGACATTCCTGCTCTAGCTTATTCCTTCACTACTCTGCATACAAACTACATGGTTTTCATCAGGACATGAAAAAGGGTAAGCATGGGAGTATGTTGGGTCATGTAAAAGGTATGAATTTACTATTAACTTATTATCCTTTTCCTTTATTCTTATACTTTCTATATCCCAATGCGCTAATCTATTAAGAAATTATGGTAAGAAATACAGAAATTATCTGTAGTTACGCTTTAGCTAATTATTACCTTCCTTTCTGTAGGAAAAACATGAAGGGGACAAATGTTGTTCCTTGTGAAGAAACAACAAACATTGACAAGTTAAGGAGGGAACACGGTGGTTGCAGATACGTCCATAAGAAAATCAATAGGATTATCACAAGAAAATAAATAATGTCTGAAGTTAGAAAATTTTGTGAATCCCTCAGGATCGAGAGATCTTGAGGGATCACTTTTATCATTTATCTTTTTACCACTTTCTCATTATAAAAGGCAATGATTATAAGCAGAAAGGGGACAAATGTTGTTGTTATTATTATAATTCTGAATTACAGACTCTCATTATAGTGAAGAATGAAAATACGTTGTAATACTCTTTCATGATTAATACATAAGAGGAGTTGTTGTTCCTTTTCATTTACCTGAAGTAACTAGCAGTGTACACTGGTAGCTAAGGGCCCAGCTTCCGATGGAATTCACTGCTTCACCTGTGTCATATATTTTCAATTATTGCAAGTGTGATAGTTTGATAGTATTACTGCTTTCTGCTATTTTATTTAGTTGTTGTTCCTTATTTCTTTTCATTTGCAGAATAGCTCTGTTTTATATAATTTACAACATTGTTGTTTAATTAGTTTCCTTTTGCTTTGGATTAAGTTTCCTAGATGAATATCTTGCTCGATGTAATCAACTGTAATGAGAATTAACTACTGTTGTTAGTCTCTTAGGTTGATGTCATTGTTGTTTTATGGAGTAATACGTTTGATTTAAATTCAATCAATTTCTAAGAGAAGAGTTATCACTCCTGTACTCTTAACTGATACTGCTATTACTTGAATTGCACATTGTTGTTACCTGAATTGTTATAGGATTTGATTTCATTAAAGGATTGAGTTTTCTTTTAATTTAAATTAGAATTTACTTTCTACATCTCTGTACTCTTGTACTTAAAAGATCTATACTGCAATTTAGAAGCATTACTCTCTAAGTTAAATAGTCGCCACATACTGTGTACACTCTTGAAATACAAAGACTTGCCCAGATTGATAATTAATGTGGAGATAATTAGGAGTTGAAAAGGCACCTTTTATCAGTCAACATTTACCTTTTGACAATTCCTTACAAAGTATATAAATTACCTTGTATGTGTTATCTGGGAATCGCCATGTTGCAAGTTAGAAATGCATGTATAATTCCTAACGCATATAAACCTAGAGGTTAGACTGTCACAAAATTATGACCAATATTTAAACATAGATTCAAATTTTCTGAAAGCTACTTTACCAAAATAACTATCTTTCTTTTCCCCTTTCCAAAATATAACTATTCATCAAATATTGGAAATGGAAAAACACTTATCTAAAGATCTTCTTGGGAATGTATTAAGGGTTCTCAGGGTCCTGCAAACTATAATATGGATTTCACAAGTAGAAATCCCAAGTCTCTACTCCTCTCTATCAGAGAAAATTCAAGGAACCTTCTAGAATCTTTTCTCTAGAACCCTTAAACTGACGTCGTGCTTTATTTCCTGGGTTGTAGCTATCCTTTTTCTCCCACAAGTTTTACTTTAAAAGAAATTGCATTTCTCTCCCATAGTGCTCCTATAGAAAGTCCACTTCATGACATTTATCTCTAGATATGGTTTTCTTATAGTGGTATGTCTCTTCCAAATTTTGTTGAATAATAATGGAAAAAGAGAAATTCATTTTCTTCTTTTGTTTATGTGGTCTTCTTGGGCATAACTAATTCTAGTTATTTTGTTGAAAATTAGGTGTTAAGTTCCACATGACAACCATTAGCACATTACCAAGAATTTTAACATAGAAAAATAATTTCTTTTACATTAATGAAAATAAATATTTACATCAAGAAGTTATCTTTAGTATTTTTATCTTTTCTAGCCACATCTAAATGAAAAGGTCATAAATAAATATCATGAGGCATTACATCTCCCCCCTTAAAAGGGACATTGTCCCTGGTGTTTCAAATTCCATTCTTATTTGGAATAACTCAAGGAAACCATTCCTCATTTATTCTTCCATCTCCTGGGTGGCCTTCTCAGTCCCAAAGTGATTCCATTGCACTTTAACCTGAGAAACGGTTCTATTCTGAGTAGTTTCCCCTCAATCTAGAATTTACATAGCCCCAACCTAGAACTCTCCTTTTGGTTTTCCTTGGACAACATTCCAATTAATTATATGAGTAGGAATATATATATATATATATATATATATATATATATATATATATTATATATATTTATATATATATATATATATATATATATATATATTATATATATATATATATATATATATATATATATATATACATACATATATATAGATATATATATATATATATCTATATATATATAAGTGACACATGAAATATATTACAAATATTAATATGAGTTGAAAGTGTTAGTTGGTAGGTTGTTGGCCCCACCCTAGCCAATATCTAAAATGGCTCACAAAATCACTGAGTTACTTTAGTAAAACTTCCCAACTTAAAATAACTCTTCTTTGTATATAAGTTTAAATAAACATGCTCCCTAGGGGTTCTCTTGAAATCAACATTGCTTTTATGTCTATCCTATGGTTTGTTTAGATTCTGTCTTATTATTTTTACCATTTTCTCTATCTCTTATAATAAGTCTAGTGACAATACCATTATATCATCAAATCAACTCTAACCTAGAAGAATATGACACTTCCTCGTGTATAAAGCCTCGAATGGGCTCATTTTTAGTGATGCATGATAACCATTGTTATAGGAAAACTCTACCGAGTGGAGATAGTCCTCCCGTTTTGTAGGTTGGTTCATTATGTACATGTGTAACATGCAATTAAGAACATAATTAACTCTTTTTATGTATCCATCAGTCTATGGATGGTATATGGTTCTAAATTCTACTTTCATACCCATCTCAATAAATAGCAATCTCCAGAAATTTTAGGTGAACTCTATATGTTAATTTGATATGACTATTTTAAGTATACCATGGAGTCTGAAAATTTCCTTGATGAAGATTCCAACCACATGTGATACTTTATACATAGATTGTACATGAATAAAATGAGTGGCCTTTGTTAGCTTATCTATTACCACCATACTGGAATCATGTTGTTTTTGTGTTGAGGGCAAACTAATAATAAAATTTAGGGATATCACTTCCCACTTCGACTTTGGTATAGGTAAGGGGTTCAATAGTCCATTGGAGAGATGATGTTTTGTTTTCACCTACTAACATTATTAGCACCCATCCAAATATTCAACAATGTCCTTCTTCATCCTAGGCCAAAAGAGCTATTTTCTAAGGGTTGTAATCATCTTCTGATACCCCAGGTGACTTGGGAAAGGTTTCATATGATGTTCATTTGATATCAATCTTTTAAATTTTCCTAGGTCTGTAATATAAAATCTATTTTTATATGTTAATATCTTGCTTTTACTGATTTTGCAGCTAGTGCATTTATCTCGGTCATATTTAATTTTTAGATCTTCACATATTGATTATAATTATTATTTTTTAATGTTGTTCCCTTAATATCCCTTAAGAGGTATGTCTTAGCTCACCTCATTGTTATCTCATTCAATTTCCTTAAACTTCGACTTAATGCACCCACTACCTTATTTTCCTTCCTCTTTATGTATGCAATGTTGAATTCATATTTTCTTAGAAAGGTAGTCCACCTGGCTTGTCTAGCATTTGTATTGAGTTGACTGAAAAAACATTTCATAATTACATGGTCATTAATAAAGGTGAACTTTCTACCAACTAAATAATTCCTCCACATTTTTAGAGCGTGAATTACAACTACCAATTCAAAGTCATAAACTACATAATTTATCTCATGTTCCTTTAATTTACATGACTCATAAGTCACTACATGTCCCTTTTGCATAAGCAGACCTCCTATACCTTCCGGGCATGCGTATGTACATACTTCGAAATCTTTATCTGGATCTCCAATTTTGAGCACCAGGGAAATAGTAAGTAGACGTTTCAATCTCCCAAAGTTTTCTTGACATTGTTGTGTCCATTCAAATTTCACCCTTTTCTTTTGTAAGGAGGCAATAGGATATGCGAACTTGGGAAATCCCTCTATAAATTTGCGATAATAACTAGTAATTCCTATAAATGATCTTATATTAGCTACATCTTTTGGTTTTGGCCAATCAAGGATATCCTTCGCCTTATGGGGATCCACTCCTATCCCTCCTTTTGAAATTTCCTGGCAAAGATATTATATCTTATCATGGAAAAATTCACATTTACTAAATTTTTCATACAGTTAATGTTCCTGAAATATTTGTAACATTATTTTTGGATGTTTTTTCTGTTCTTCCAATGTCTTGGAATATATTAGTATATCATCTATAAAAATAAAAACAAACTTATCTTAAAATTTACTGAACACACTGTTCATCAAGCACATAAAAGTGGTAGGTGCATTCATAAGCTCGAAGGGTAATACAGTTATTTCATTGTGTCCATACCAGGTTCGAAAGTATTTTGTGGTATGTCTTCCTCTTTGATCCTTAGTTGGTAATATCAAGATGTGGGGTGTATCTTAGAAAATATAGTTTCCTCCTTCACTTGGTCAAATTGACCATCAATGTGAGGGAAAAGATATTTATAATTGACTAGTAATTTTTTCAACTGGTGATAGTCAACCCACAACCTAAATATACCATCCATTTTCTCTTTGAAAATAACTACTACGCCCCATGGGGACACACTAGGCCTAATATAACCCTTACTTACAATTCTTGTAACTTTATTTTCAACTCCATGAGTTCTAGTATAGTCATTTGGTAAGGGGCCTTGGATAACCAATGTTGTTCCTAGTATCAATTCTATAAAGAAGTCAACTTACCTCTTAGGTGGTAATCTAGGAATCCCTTCTAGAAACAAATATTGATAATTGCGTGCCACCTCTAATTCCTCCAAATACCTAACTGACTAGTTTTGAGAATGATCTTCCACTTTAGCGACAAAGAGTTGACACCCTTTTTTTACAGCCTTTTTTGGTTGTAATGTTGATATTTGACGTAATAAGAAATTTTGGGTATGCCTCGTATCATTTATGTTTCCCCACTATCTGTAATACATGTAGCTGTTTTGTCAATGTAATTAATAATTTCTTTATGGCTTTCCAAATAGTCCATGCCTATTAAAACATCATAAGAACCTAACATAAGTATACTTAAAGTTAATGTAATATATTTCCCATTCAGCACAACTAGGCAAACCTTTACCCGACCCATCACTCATCTTTTTGCACCCATAGATAAATAAACCATCAATGGATTTTATTATATTCCAGCCACTAATTTACAATTTTATGTAAACTTAGGGCTAACTTAACTTATGCTAGCACTGGGATCAATTAATAGAGAAATTGATTGGTTAAAGATAGTATTTTTTATCTCCACCATGGTGGATTGGTTCTCATCCTAACATTCTTCCAAAGTTGCACTAATGCGTGGAATATTCTCAGCTACATCATTGATGATGGAGACCTCTTGGACATTTTTAATATGATTTACTCATCCCATATGGTAGGGGCAATTTCATAGAAGGTAGGGATCATTGAAACCCTAGGAATTCAAAGGCTCTCAATCCTTCTTGTTGAGTCCCTTGTTCGATTCAACATTTTTGGACCCAACCTAGGTTTACATTTGGGATTTTTAGGATTGATTTTTGTTTTTATTAAAACTATGATTTTTTCCCCTTTTACCAAATTGTTTAAACTATCCACCCTTTCCCCCCTTACTATTTTGTATAACTTGATCCTTCTTTTTGTTAGGCCAAGATTTCAAGTTCCCACTTTTATGCTTAGATTTTTGGTAGCAAATTCTCACCTTATGGATATCCTCATCCATATTCTTGAGCTTACCATATTCAATTCGCTCTTTGAAGGAAAGAAGAGGACAATTTATAAATGACTAAAAATTTTCTTTTTCTTATTTTATGTAGGGTACAAACATAACAGATGCATCAAATTAGTTACCATATAATCTATAAGCATTTGTCCTAGTTTTAAATCATGAAATTCCTTTGCCTTATTATCAAAATATTGTTCTATTAGATACTTCTCCTTAAATAGTTGTTGAAATTCCTCCCTATTAACCCCTTTTCCCTCTAGATTATGAATTGATCTAATCTCCTCCCACCATATGGAAGCTTTCCCCTACAATTGATACATGACTAATTTTTTATTTAGTTCAGTGGAATAATCATAAACTTGAAAATACAAATTAATATTGAGCAACCAGGGTTTTGTCACTTCCTCATATTCCCTGTCATATTCTCGGAGTCTAATTTTTCTAAATTCTCCATGTAATTCCACCTTGGGTTTCTTTCCATATTTACACTGAATTTTGGATGATCTATGTTCCTCCTCATTAGCTTTTTCTTCTTCACTTTCAACCATCTCTTCCATTTTCTTCTATTTGGAAGTTTCTCCTTTATTTATCCCTCATTCACCACCTCCATAGTCTTAGAATTTTATTTTTCTGTTAGATTTTTTATTAACTATTCTTGTTTTGCACTAGCCTCTAATAACCATTCATGTCTAGCACAAAGGTTTATAATTTCTATTTTCAAATATTTCATTATTTTTAATAGGTCTATGGTAGGGACTTGGGCTTGCTAACCCAGGTGTACATAAATCTCATCTTTCCTTATATGAGTGCTTTCTTGAGGTTACGTCATGGTGTTTCCTTCTTTATAGATTCTTTTGATATATTGTTTGTGCAAGATCAATATTTCACTATTAGATGGAATCATGGTTGGCATGAGGACTCAAGTTTTTAACCTAGTTTTTTGTCTAATACTACCACTTGTAATATCCATCCGATTATGAATTGATCTAATGTCCTCCCATCACAGGGAAAATTTCACCTACAGTTTATACATGGCTAATTTGGCCTTTTTTTTAGTGGAATAATCATAAACATGAGAATACCTATTAATATTGAGCAACTAAGCTTCTTCCACTTCCTCAAATTCCCCGTCATGTGTAGCATAAAGGTTTACATATTTTATTTGTAAACCTGGGGACTTCGGCCTGACAACCCACGTGTACATAAATCTCTTCTTTGCATATATGACTCTCTTCTTGAGTATTTACCGTGGTGTTTCCCTCTTTCTCTATTATTTTGCTATATTATTTGTGTAAGGTCAAAATTTCACTGTAAGATGGAATCGTGATTGGCATGAGGTCTTAGTTTTTAAACCTTCTTTTTTGTCTGATGCCCCCTATAATATCCCTATAGAATATGAATTGATCTAATCTCCTCCTACCACAGGGAAGAAATTTCCCCTGAAATTGGTACATGAATAATTTGGCCTTTAGTTTAGTGGAATAATCATAAAATTGAAATAATGATTAATATTAAGTAACTAGAGTTCACTCACTTCCTTAGATTCCCCATCATATGGTGGGGTGTGCATTTTTAAAATTCTCCATGTAATTCTACCTAGGGTGTTTTCACAGATTTAGACTGATTTTGGATGAGCTATGTTCTTCCTCAACTTTTATTTATTAATTTTCGACCATCTCTTCCACTGTCCTTTGTTTTGAAGTTTCTCCTTTATTTTCTCCCTTCTTTGCTGCCTCCACAGTCTTGGAATTTTAATTTTCTCTGATATTTTTTTATTATTAATTATTCTTTTTTTACACTAGCCATTAACACTCATTCATGTCTAGCATGAAGGTTTATAATATATGTCTACAAATATTTCATTATATTAAATAGTTCTATGGTAGGGACTTGGCCTGCTGACCCAAGTGCACATAAATCTCTTATTTATCTATATGGTTATCTTCTTTAGGACTTGCCTTAGTGTTTCCCTCTTTATCTATTATTTTGCTATATTATTTGTGCAAGAATTGAATTTTATTGTTAGATGGAATCATTGTAGGCATGAGGTCTCAATTTTTTAACCTGGATTTTCTATGATACCACTTGTAATATCCCTCATGTATTCTTCTTATTCATTTATAATAGAGAAAGAGGAAATGTAATTTATTTTAACCATACACGTACACACATGAAGTGTTATGATGTCAAAAAATATTTGGTCTAAAAGGAAACAAAGGACTAATAGTTATTTTATTTCTACTTTCATTTCGAAAGAAACACCGGGCTCTTTTCTCCCTACCATGAATTTCCACTAGATTCACTATCTATTTTGAATTATCATATCCCCAAATTGGACATTTTCTCATGTCTTTGTTATATTTACCTCTTATAAAGTGATGGATGTGTTTATTATTGTACCAATAACATAAAACCATACTTATTTTTTTATATATTAAATAAGGGTCCTATAGACCTCTTACAAGATGAATGCTTGCATAAAGTCTTCACTCTCTTTACCTAATATACAATTGTCATGCCTCATGGTTCCAATAGTTTCCTTAAGTTTCGATGGGTTGCAATTACAACTTTTTTTAACTTTCCCATGACGTTAATAATACTATTGTAGCTCAACACAAATGTATCGATCCTTCACGAGGTCCTCCATAATGTAAAGGGTTTGTATACATGTACACACAGCTTTGATATATTATGCTATTTTACACCTCTATTTGCATTTCTTATTATTAAAGGCGTGTTGTCCGCCATGAAACTTCTAATTACAATATGTAATTTGTGTGGAGGTCAGGCCACCTTCCTTATTTTGTTTGTTAATCATGATGGTCCATATGTTTTAGGATTAAGATTGAAAATCGAGGTGACCTACAATTAGTTTTGAGTAACTACTTGCAGTCTCCCATCATTAAAATTCTCATTTGCACCCTCATTGCTTGAGATAGATCCCCGCAACTTAGAAATTTCTTGATTCCATCACTATAACACCTCTTTTTCCATTCAAGGGTCAAATCCTAACATTTTGATGGTTCTGAGATATAATAGTGCCTGAAAAAACTATGGTTGAGGTTACATGGATATCCGTGCCTTTGTTGATACAGAATGGGCTGGAGATTTGGATTAGAGAAGATCTACAAGTGGGTATGTGTTTAACCAATTTGGAGCTACAGTTAGTTGGATGAGTAAGAAACAATCTGTAGTGGCACTATCAACTACAAAGGCGGAATACATGGCAGCCACTCATGCAAGCAAGGAAATAGTTTGGTTGCAGAGATTGTGTTCAAGTATGGGGTTAGTACAGGGAGCTATAAGGATATACTGTGATAGCCAAAGTGCAATTTTCTTGGTAAAGAACCCTGCATATCATTCAAAGACAAAGCACATTGATGTTTAGTACCACTTTGTGAGGGATATGATAGAAGACAAAAAGGTGTTGCTAGTAAAGGTGGACACTTTGAAGAATACTGCAGATGCATTGACAAAATCTATGAGCTCTGAGAAGTTCTCTTGGTGTAGAGAAACAATAGGCATTTCAGGGCTGGAAAAATGACTAAGCTCTCTTATGGCCCCATGTGGAAAGAAACAAATATGTGGGAGAATGTTGGGTTGTGTTATATTCTTTCCACTACTAGCCCATGTAGTTAATTGGGGGATTAGAGGGGCGGTGGAGCCCCCCCTTCGTTGCACCAATTGTGTAGCAGGGGGAGTCACAGGGGGTTTGAGGGGTGCATGTAACCCCACTCTATGGGGTCCGGGGTAGTGCCCTGGAAAATTTTGGTTTTGGACCCTATGTTAGGTTGGGCAGACCCACCTATGGTTTTGTGCATGACTTTTGCACATGTTTTTGGATGCGATGGTTTTCGGTCCATGGTTTTGGAAGTGATGGTTTTCGGTCCATAGTATTGGATGCTTTGGCATGTATAAATATATATTATAAAATTGAAAGAAACATAAGGAAAAATCAATATGGTAGTCTCGATTTTGGGATCCAAGGGAAAATCCCTATGTATATGTGTTTTATGTGTTATGCTATTGCATTGTTTATTTTCTGTGTTTTATAATTCATATGCAGGTAATTTCTATACGAGGTTAAAACCTACAACCATATGTGAAATCCATGCACAAAACCACAGGTAGGTCCACCCACCTAATATAGGGTCCAAAATTTTTTTCCCGAGGCTAGTCATGGAAAGAATATAACACACGCTCAAGACCAACCTCCTAGCTCAAGATAAGGAAGTGGGTCCTATAACTTAGCATTGACTGACAACTCACAACATTCCATAAGGATACAAGGACATTTAGGGGCCAAAGATTCACCCCATGTGACCAGACCCTGATATGGGCTCCCTTTCACACAAACTTACCCCTAATCGCATGACAAGGCCTCCATGTAGTTGAATGCCTCCAACCAAACTCATAAGCCCGCCTGAGTCCAGTTGTGACCCAAATTGTCTAGTTCAGAGGGTGCAGTCCTGAGATATGAGCCTAAATTCTTGGTCAACCTCTAGACCATTGCCCAAAACTTCCTGAAACTTCTCATAATCATTAATGGCATGAAAACAAGGCTAAATATACAAACTTGAAGGCATAACTTGACCTAGACTGCTAAGAACATAGCCTAAATTTCGTCAAACACATGGAAAACATGTAAGTTATAGGTCATGAATGCATATATGATCATAAAAGTCTGAGATTTATCTGAGAATCACCAAGAAGGCTATATGCCCTCTCCACATAGCTACAACAACACTTATTAGTTCATACATTTATCGATTGGTCAATAACTAAACCATTAATGACAAGAGCCATAAATGATACACATCGTATAACCAACATATTACCAAAACATAACCAACATAGAAACCATGGAAACTTAGCCATAATATCGACAACATAATCGATACAAATATACATGAATCACAATAGAATAATAACTCTGATTAACATATGAAAATACCAACCAAGTCAGGGACTTCCATGTATGACCTAACCATATATAGCACTAAATCAAATCTCTCTTTCAGCTAATCACCCCCATGCCATATTCGAAACATGAATGTGGGATCTCATGGAATAAACCAAGACAAACAAAACCAAGGATTCTACGTGCCAAACCATCTCAACCCACAGCTAGTGATTGCACCTCACGGTCGTACATCACTAACACCAACGCGATCGGTCTCTACCCAAGCTATATAGGGCTCCAGGAACTATTAAATCAACCCACAACCTTCCAAGGCTCTAAATTGTTTGTCCAACTCAGCTCCAGGGATTAGAAATTCAACCCACCAAGGGCTCCAGAGAATTTGTCCCAACCTAGGCTCCAAGACTAGTAACTCAACCTAAGTTATTCCAAGGCTTCTATAGCATTTCTTCCAACAAATAGGAACATGAGTTCCAATTAGAAAAAAAACACGTGGAAATAAAAAAACCCACAACACCATGGCTATCGAGGAAATGGTAAGGAAAGGATAAAACAACTGTTAATCTAGGTAATCCTCTATGCCAATGACAACACATAACTGGATAATCACATGTATATGTCATGCATCCATAAACCAGTAAGGAAATAATACATGCATCTTGTTACCTACAAAGAAATCAAGTTGTAGCTGTTGATCCAACTATTACCTTGCACTTTCCTCGTTTCCTTTGCCTTCTTTCTCCAAACCCAACATATGCCAAAGTGATCCAACAATGCTCCAAGAATACTCTAAGTGTGCAAGAGTATGAGAAAGTGAGAGAATAGAAGATAGATCTAAGCTAAAACTATCAAAAGGCTAAGTAGCCAAAAGCTATGAACTGATCCTCAAAAGCCTTTTTATTATTGAGGTCTCTATTTTCTTCATTTTCCTTCATTTTTCCTTCATTTTTCCTCTCATGCAATTGTGTGACCCTTCATCTCCCTTTTCTCATGTTTTCCTTTATTTCATAAATAAAATTCCAATTATTTCCACTTTTCCTTTTCCAATGCGTTTTCCAATTTCCATGGCCATAAATTAATCACTAGTTATCCCCATTACTATGTTTTGCCTCGCAATCATCTTGGAATATGTGTCCCATCACCTTGGCATTATTTTATTTACATGAAAATCAACTAGTGGTTGTTACCGGAGATAATTTGTGTGAGGGGTCTCCATCAAAAGACACTCTCCTTAGTTCATTGGAATAAGTAGTAGAATTCTTGCAAAAGGTGAATCAGGCACATTCCCAATTAATGCAAGAAACTCTTGTTCCAAAGGTAACTCACTCGGGAGAACACAAGTTGCTAAAACATGAAGATAAGGAGGTGGGACTTGATGTTGCACATTTTCTAAGTGATTTTCCAAAGGTGACAACACCAAAAACTCCAAATAAGGATGATAAAATCTGGGAGGTCTTGCCCGAGATCGTCAAAATTTTTTGTGGGCTAAGTGAAATCATAGGTCCTTCCTTCAATAAGACAACTATGGACTTAGAGCCAATGGCAAAGGTAGAATCATGTATTTTCATGCTTTATTTAGGATATGATGATCTTATTATGCAAATGTTTCAACATTTCCTTAATACTATCAGTGAAGGCCATGACATTGTCATATAAGATTACATAAAAGCTGCCATTTATTAATGAGAGTGATAAGATTTCCCATTCCATTATGTCCTTATTAATTGTTGTAGTAAAACAAAAATAGGTTATTTCTATAGCCACTTACAAATTTGTACACAGTATTGTCAAAGAATGCACTACTACACCAAGGGCACTTTTGAGACATTTTTTTGAGACAAAAAAAATCTTTTGTCTCAAAAACTCATTTTTTATTTTAGTTATTTTACATTAAAAATTAATATCAATTGATTTGTCTTAAATATAAACTTTAAGACAAAAATAGGTTGAGACAAAAATATTTTAAGACAAAACTTTATATTTAAGACAAAAATAATTGACACTTCAAGAAAGTGTGGAAAGATTATTGATTAAGTCATGTGAAAATCTGTGATGTGGGGCAGATGGGTTTATGGGCTCTGACGTGGCCGCAGGCAGGTAGGTGGCGAGTGAGGTTACAACACCTACCATGACAGAGGCCTAAATTAATCCACAGTTAATCAAGAATTAGGTGATCATGGTCTCCTTGTATTCTCATACGGGACGAGAGCCGTCCCACCTTTCTCGGGCAACTAACTCCTGTCTGGCAGTTTCGAAGGTGGTTTAGGTCAATGGAAGACATGGAGTTTGAAGAGGAAGCAATCGATTATTCGCAGGACCCGTATGAAGGTTAGTCTATTTTCTTCAGTCACGATATTAACCCTAGCTCTGTTGATCCTACACTTCCTCAGTGGTCAATACCCCTGGCTAATGCTCATCCTGGATCCTCATCATCGCTGTTGCGTTTCAGCTCACTCTCCCTGGGGACCCCAAGTCTAGCCATCCCTCTTCTTTCCCATGGCACGCTCAACCTACTATCCACTATCTCGCCTCCCTCGCCCGATTTCGATCCGCTCCCCTCCTTGAACCCGGCGCCTCCCAAGAGTGTGCCTCTCCCAGATCCAGCAAACCCTAACTTCCTACCTTTGGGATTCTTTGACTCTCCTGTAATTAACCCTAAAGCCACGGCTCACCTAAAGGACTCGAGACCTGATCCATTAGCGGAGCATCCATCAGCAAGGAGAACTGGAAAGAGGAAGATAAAGTGTGTGAAGAAGTCCTCAAAATATCTCACCATCACCTTTGGATAAGACATTCCTATGGGAGAACTGGTGGATAGAGCCAACAGAGTACTCGTTAGGCGTGTGAGAGGGAGGGCGTACCCTGCGACTAGACTCACGAATTGGGCACAGGAGATATAGGGGGCATTTTACAAGAGCTGCTGGAGGTTCAGAGCTTGGCACAAGGTTGGTTTTCCCTGCATCTTTCGAGAGCAGAATACACTGATCTAATCTTGGCCAATTATTGGCACATAGATATGGCCCTAGTTCTCCTCAAGCGTTGGTCTCTATTATTCGATCCGGAGAGGGAACAAATTGGAGTAGGACCTATTTGGGTACGATTACCCAGTCTACCTCTACAATTCTCGTCTGAAGCAGTGTTTATTAGGATTGGTAATTCCCTCGGAACATATTTGGAATATGATAAGACTTATGTACAGTCAAATAACCGGGCACTAGCAAGAATTCTGGTGCATTTGGAAACAAGGGAGGGCTTGGAACAAAGATCACTCTGAAGTGAAGACATTACACCAGGATTCCGATTTTGGACTATGAAGGAGTACCATTTCAGTGTCAAAGGTGTCATAAGGTAGGGCATGTATACAAAGAATTCACTCTTCTCTCGAAATCACCGGATCCCACGGGCCCACCCTCAAATCATAAAGGAAATTCACTTGTGATAGTTTCTCAAGCCATGTCTCGGCTTCGCGATCTAGACCTGTGTCTCCAAAAGATCAAAGCGCGGGAGGGATGTCGAAGAAGGTTGGAGAAATGATCAGGATGCCCTCACCACCTTTGAACCGGGCCCGGGATACTGCGGCTGTGGAGGTTGCTTGGATTACGGGCAATTCTTCTTTTCCCCCTTTGATATCTCCTACAATCTCAAATTTTGTGGTAGATCCTTCGGTTGTATTTGTTTCTCTGGCTACATGTACCATCTCTTTCCCCCCGCCCATCAATGCTCCATCCTCTCCATTATTTCATTCCTCCACAATCTCCTCTGGGGTAGAGGCCTCACCTAGCCAGATTCTGCCTTACTCGTACAATCTACAATCGAGGCCCTCTCAGGGTTCTGACTCCCAATCTAGGTTGGGGGTGGTCTACCTGAGCCCTTCCGCCTTGTCATCCTGGGGTCACAAATCAAATTTTTCCAAAGCTATTCAGAAAGCTAGAGTCAAGGTAGTAACTGGCAAACAATCTGCAATGGAAGGGGTCCTTAGAGCACTGAAAGCCAATGGAGGGGTTCCTCCATGAAGTGCCTCTCCTTTAACTACAGAGGTTTGGCTAGTACCATAAAGAAACTAGCCATGCGGAGGTTGATTGAGATCGATACTATTGATATCCTTATGCTACAAGAGACCTTGGGAAGCGCTGAAGACATTGAACACACCCTCACCGGCCTGCGACCTAGATGGCATCACCAGGTGCTGGATGCCATTGGTAGGGCTGGAGGATTAGCCATTAGCTATAACCCTTAGACAATTAACATATCTGCTACCTGGGGGGGTGTGGGATTGATAGGCATGGACTTTTTCTCGGCTGAGTTAGGGGAGACCTTGCGGGTCATTAATGTATACGGTCCATGCTAGAGGGAGGGAGGATTTATGGCAGCATTTTCTGGGCACAAACCTGACAACTTTTGACCTACTGATCATTGGAGGTGACCTCAACTTCTCAATTAGTTATGGGAAATCCTGGGGTTCACTCGCTTAGATAGATCCCTTTGTCCAATTTCTTCAGAGACATCCTGGAACTGCACCATTTAGCTGATATTCCCATGAACAAGCCGATGACTACTTGGAGGAACCAGAGGATGGGAGAGGCTGCCCCGGCTAGGAGACTTGACAGATTCTTGATCAAGATCCCCCTTCTCCAGAAATTGTCTAGATACAAACAATGGGTAGGGGCAGGGGGGAATCTGATCATTCCCTATATATATGGAAATTTTGGGACCTGAAGTAAAGCCAAGGGCTCCTTTTAAATTCAATCATATTTGGCTACAAGACGAGGAATATATTAAACTGGTCAAAGATTACTAGGTGTCCCATCCTATATCAAATCATGGGACGGCAACAAAAGGTTTTTGTCACAATCTTCCGAAGCTCAAACAAATTACCAAGACCTGGGCCAAAGAGAAGAAGGTCAAAGAGGATCAGAAGATTCTGGACATAGAATCTGAGCTGGAAACCCTACTGGATGACAGGAATCTTGTATTCTCCTCAGCAGAAGGGAAAAACAGAGTGATAGAGCTAGAGATCTAGAAAGACAAGATTCTAAAGGTAAGGGAGGAGGTATGGAGATTCAAGGGCAGGGCTGTTTGGTTGAAGGTAGGAGATGACAATACCAGATTCTTCTAGAATTACGCAAAAGTAAGGATGGTCTCTAATACAATCTGGAGGCTGCCCCTTCCCAACGGTGAATCAACAGACAATTTCCAAAAGCTCTCTAGATTGGGTACATCACATTTTCAAAACCTATTAAGAGCACCTCAAGAAGTCAATCTAGTAGACATTATTCATGTGGCTGGTCTCTTTCCTTGGTATGTAGGAGCGGAAGAAACAAATGAACTAAACGCGCCAATTACTCTGGAGGAACTGGAAGGGATACTAAAGTGGTTCAAAAAGGATAAAAGCATGGGACCAGATGGGTGGCCTATTGAGTTCTATTCAGCGTTCTGTGACTTCATGGCTGTGGACCTCCTCCAGGTCATAGAGGAATTCCACTCAACAGGATGGATGTACAATGCTATCAATACCACCTTTATATCCCTCATACCCAAGAATGATTCCCCTAGCTCATTTGATGAATTCCGCCCTATTTCTCTCTGCAATTGCCTCTACAAGATTATTTTGAAGATCATTGCCAATCGTATCAGACCTATTCTTTCTTGATGCATTCTCCCTAAACAATTTTCTTCGCTAGAAGATCACAAAATACATGAAGTGATTGGTTCTGCACAGGAAGCCATACATTCCATCTGAGCTCGTCGTCTGAAAGGCATCATTCTTAAGATAGACCTGGCGAAGGCTTTCAAACGGGTGGATTGAACTTATATCAAAATGTTGCTTATCCATCTGGGCTTTCCTCTACATTTCACTAGCTGGATAATGGCATGTATCACCTCTCCCACCTTTAGTCTGCTAATTAATGGCTCTGCCACCCCTTTTTTTCATGCTGAAAGGGGTCTCAGATAGGGATGCCCTCTCTCCCCGCTTCTTTTCCTTCTTGTTATGGAAGGACTGAGCAGACTCATCAATTATGAAAAACAGAATGGCAGATTAACAGGTTTAAAGATTACAGAACAATGTTTCTTAACACACCTTCTATTTGTAGATGATGTTATCATATTTTTGGATGGAAGCATAAGGGACTCGACTGCCTTTGACAAGATTCTTGCCTTTTTCTCCAAGGCAACTAGCATGATGGCCAACCATTCAAAATCAACTATCTCTGAGGTCTTTACATTTGCTCAAGAATCCGAACTGGAAGTACAACGTTTCCCATATAACTCTCGACCATTGGAATAGGGGTTCAAATATCTAGGTTACTGGATCAAACCGACGAGACATAAGATTGCGGATTGGATTTGGCTAATGACAAAATTTGAAAATCGGATATCTCACTAGAGCCATCGCTTCCTATTAAGAGGAAGGAGGTTAGTTCTCATTAAATTAGTTTTGGAAGCCACTGCTGTCTTCTGGATGGCCTTAGCTTGGATTCCTATAGGCATCCTTGCTTGCCTCAGGCAAATTTGTTGTAGATATCTCTGGAACGGGAAACAGGACAAAACAATTTTTGCTTGGGTTAGTTGGCATAACATCTCACTACCAAAGAAGTGGGGAGGATGGGGCTTGAAGAACCTCACTCATTTTTCTCACGCTCTGGCCGCAAAATTGGGATGGACTTTTCTCATAAAGCAAAATCTTTGGACAACTATCTCATACTACAAGTACATCTAGCCACTACACCTCATGGAGTGGATCTAATTACCTGGATGGAATAGAACAGGTATATCTATTGTATGGAAAGTGTTATTGTCTTCTCTGCCTCTCATCCGGAGTCACTTAACTTGGAGAATAAACGACGGATCCAGGGCTCGAATTGGTATGGATCCTTGGACAGGAGGGGGCGGGAGGTGTTATCTCCCACGCGAGCTCGTCCAAATTCTGGAGTTGTAGAACATTAAAGTTATAGCCCACATTGCAGAACAGGGGAATAAGTCCATATTTTCATAGGCATGGAAAACAACAGCACAACTAAACCTGCCTCCAGAATGGCATCAAATCTAGGGGGACTTCACTATTGCATTAAGTGAGTCACATATTCGTATCAAAGAAGGACCAGACAAACTTATGTGGGATAAGGCAGATCACGGTTTTTATACCCCAAACGAAGGATACCTGGTTTTGATTGAGAACAAAAAGCCAGAAATTATGCAGAATTGGTGGGAGAACATCTGGAAATTAAAATCCCCACCCAGAACTAAACTCTTTTTTTGGTGTTTACTCTAAAACAAGATCCCCACTAGGGAAGCACTCATGCATAGATCTGTACATGGTCCCACCTGGTGCATCCTATGTAAACAACAATCAGAATCAACTACACATCTCTTCCTTGCATGTAAAGTCACTAATCAGATATGAAAGACAGTAACAGAGGAGCTCGAAATTGTGAGTAAATGGGAAAGTGAAACCATCTCTACAACATGGGAGAATTGGTATCAAGCACACTCTGGATCAAATTGTGCATGCCTTCCCCTTATCATTAGTTGGGCAATCTGGTTGGCGAGAAAAAAATGATATTTGAGAATGGATTGATTCACTGGCAATCGGTCACCACCAAAATTATCGCAACTTACCATGAATTGTTGGCCATTACCCCTCCTCGCATTCGTAGACCCGCCAACCTGGACCCAATTGATCAATCTATACCATGGGCCTTCTTCGATGGTGCTGCTCAATTGCATGGATGTGGCAGGGGGTTCTCTCTTAATATAACAGTGAATCATCATTAGAAAGTGAACATGGGCTTAGGCATGGGCACAAACAATTTTGTTGAACTCATATCCATTAGACACCTTATGCATTTTGCTTTAAAACATGACTGTAGAGAGTTACAGATTTTTGGAGATTCAAACATTATCATTAATTGGATCAATCTGAAATCTAGATGCCATGCACACACACTCTTAAATATATTGGATGAATTAATGCACCTCAAAACACATTTTAACTCCATTATTGTTCATCATATTTATAGGGAACACAATCACTGTGCCGACAGTTTATCCAAGGAGGCCACGCACCTTCCAGCAGGAAAGTGGATAATCAACGAACAGTGAGGCAATACTCATTATCAATACTTCCACAAGCCCTACATAGATCAAGTCTACCCTTAGGTGGACGACCATTGATTTTTTGTTATATTATGTAATGTATATAAGTTGTTAAACAGAACTCTAGCAACTTATGAGCAGCATCTTGTGAGATGCAAGTATATATATTTTGCCTACTATACATACACCTTAAGTGGTGTTTTTTGAGATTTTGATACAGCATCATCTTGCGTGATGATTTTATGGATATGACAGAGACATGTATAGAAAAGACCATAGACTTTTAAAAAGTCACGAAGAATTAGCATATGCCGAACAACATTTACTACATGTAAATTTTCACCATATAATGAAATATTACGATTTTTCCTTGGAAAAAAAAAGACAAAAATAATTTAAGAAGAAAATATTTTGAGACAAAACTTTATATTTAAGACAAAAGTAGTTTGAGACAAAAATTTAAATACAAAATTTTATATTTAAGACAAAAATAGTTTAAGACAAAATTATTTTAAGACAAAAACAGTCTAAGACAAAATTATTTTAAGACAAAAACAATTTAAGACAAAATTATTTTAAGACAAAACTTTATATTCAAGACAAAAGCATTTTGAGACAAAAATATTTAAGACAAAACTTTATATTTAATACAATGACCACTTTAGATCAAACCCATGTTTAATACGATATTTCACTTCGAATGAAAATGGAGAGCGGAGCACTTAGAGTTTGACGCTGCTCTGCAACTGGTAGATCTTCACAAACTGCACCATTCTGCCATTAGCCTTCAGCCATAAGGCAGCTATAGCACAAGAAGGAATAGCTATTCGGCAATGGAACCCCCTCAAGGGGAGGACATGATGCCTCCCCCCACTAATATGGAAAACGACCTGCGACAGACTGAAAATTTCAGGATGGACCATCCAGAAGATACAACAACAAAGAATGAAAATACACCAATGAATAACAACACAAATGAAGAACCACGAGTGACGTCAAACAACTGCAAGCCAGTAGCAGTTGACATACCCAAAATTGAGCTCCCAAGTCAGCATATCAACACTCAAATCCAGTTTATGAGGGATCATGCTTTGATAGGAAAGTTCATAGGCCTTTGGCCAACTGAGAAAGCTTTGCATGGCTAGATCACAGCCAAATGGAAACAAAAAGGGCACATAACACTGCAGTTAGGGCCTAAGGGCTTCTTTACTGCCATTTTCAATTGTCTGGAGGACCGAAACAACGTATTGGATGGAGGACCATATTTCTTCAGTGTAGCAGGGCTATACCTAAGAGGATCGATCTAGTGCTTTAACCCATACAAAGAAGATTTGAGCTGGGCCCTGATGTGGTTGCACCTTTATTCTCTCCCTCTGGAGTATTGGGATGAAGACTCTTTGTGAGACATTGGGAATGGTTTAGGCAAATTCATCAAAGTGGTAGAGGAGACAACGCTGAAGTGATACACCTCCTATGCGTAGATCTGTGTATACATGGACCTCAACAAAGCTCTCCTAGACGCGGTAAGCCTACACCATGATGATTATGAATGGTTACAAACAATAGATTACGAGCATGTACCATTCCGCTGTAAAAAATGCCACGCCCTGGGCCATTTATTCTGAGACTATCCCTCCAATATGAAATCCACGACCACCCCTTCAATGGACAAATATGACTCGGATGGGTTCACAAAAGTTCCAAATCACAAAAAGACCAATAAAAAGCCCTCTACCTCAGTCAAAAAACCTGTCACCAGCACCTCCTTGCCTTCAGCAAGCAATAGTTTTGAAATCCTGCTCCAACCGGAGGTTCATATTTTAGATAATCAGAAACAACCTGAAGCCATTCCTAAGATTTCCACCCATTCTGATCCATCAAGCTCAAAGAAAGCCCTCACTTCTAAGCAACCTGTGGACACCAAAACACCCTCTCCCAGTAACATGCAGAAAAGGACTACTCAAGGTATGGAGGTAGATAGCACTCAGATGTAGCTCGCAATTGTAGATGATACAGAGGTAGAGCAGGAAACAACATAGCACATGGAAGAGGAACCGGAGAGCTTCAACATCAGAGATCTAGATATACTGGGACTTGAACAGGCTTGTATGAAAAAGGAATATTTCAAAATTCCTAAGCGACAGCTAGAGAACTTAGAAGTAATTCTCTCAAGAGCACAGAAACAAAGATCATTAGGCATCCAAACTGGTAGTCAGTGGGATGGAAGAAATATCTTCAAAGACAATAAGAAACGAGGACAAAAAACCGATCTTTAGAGAACCATCCACATAGGGGAGATGCTGGTGGAATCTAGAAGATACTCCAAGCTCACCAAATACTATAATCCCCTTCCCAATCGTGAATCATGAAGCTCATCTCATGGAAGATCAAAGGGCTCAATAGCCTAAGGAAGGGATGATTAATAAGGAACATGCTACAACATGAAAAGCCTCAAATTCTCTTATTGTAGGAGACCAATCGTAATTCCACAACGTTGGATCAGATCCTTGCCAAAGCGTAGCCAAGAAGCAAAGAAGTGGCGGTGGAAGCCATGGGAGCCTTAGGAGGGCTAGCCATCATTTGGCATGATAGAGCTATAACACTTACCAACATACATGCCAGTAAGCACTTTATTCAGGCCAAGTTTCATTTAACAGGGACAAATGTTCATGGAAACTTAACTATTGTCTACTTCCCCTGGGAGGCAACAAACAAAGTAGACACATTGAACACCCTAACTCAGATCAAATCAGAAAGATCCCACCCACTTTGGATCATAGGAGGGGAATTCAACATGATTACAAGATTGGGGGAAAAAGAGGACGGATCAAGCTGGACTGTGAAAGCACACACTTCAAAAACTACATTCATAACAATAGGCTTATAGATATGGAATTCAACAATGACGTTTATACTTGGAACAACAAGCATGCAGATGCCCACCAAATTGCATCTCGGTTAGACAAATTCCTGATCTCTAATAATGCAATACATCTTGGTGGGGATCTCTTGGCCTCTATATTTCCACTCTCTGGCTTGGACCATTGGCCTACTAGGCTTCACTGGCAAACACTGGGAGACAATCTTCGCAGGCCATTTCGCTTTGAAGCCTTTTGGCTGAATCACCCCGATTTTCATAACCCGATAACATAGACATGGAGAAATTTCACACCACCAGAAGGCGCAAAAATGTACAAGCTCCAACAAAAGCTAAAACATATCAAAGAAAAAAAAAATAGTGGAATCGCTTTACCTTTGGCAACATCTTTCAGGTGAAAAACACTCTTGAAAAAGAAATGCAAAAATTACAACAGAGAATCATAGCTGAAGGCAGATCCAAAACCATAGTAGAATAGGAACATCAACTACAAACACAGATATTAGAAAGATCAATATAGGTAGAGATTATTTGGAGACAAAAATCGAGGATGCGATGGATTAAAGAGGGCGAACACAATAAAAAGTTCTTCCACCATACCACTATCCAACGGAGAATGTACAACACTATTACTCTCCTCCAAAATCGACAAGGGGAACATCTAGAGAAGCATGAAGATATAGAACAGGAACTCCTCACCCACTTTCAGAGGGTGCATCAGGAAATGGAGATTGATCAGCTACCAGCTATAGAGAAGATCATCAAGATTATTCCTAAGATCGTAACTGAGGAACAAAATTAAATACTCCTCAGGCCTATTTCTTTATAGGAAGTGGAGACAGCTATGCGACAGCTCAAATTTGGGAAAGCACCCAGACTAGACAGCTTCACTTCAGACTTATTTCACAACTTCTAGGATCTAATCAAGGAGGAAGTCTAGCAAGTAGTCGAGGAGTCCAGAGTTAACATATGGATGCTTCCATCCTTGAATGCCACCTTCATCACCGTCATCCCTAAGGAAGAGAACAACCAAACTCTAGACAAATTCTGACCTATTGCACTATGTAATGTATTGTATAAAATTGTCTCCAAAGTGATCGCCACACGCCTCAAGCCCCTACTTCCTCTTCTTATATCACTAGAGAAATCAAGTTACATGGAAGGAAGGCAAATCACCAATGGCATAATTCTCACTCATGAAATCATTCACTCCCTAATGCAAACCAAAAAGGCAGGTATGCTCCTAAAATCTACCTCTCAAAATCTTTCGATACCTTAAGCTGGAAATATATTAAAAAAATACTGCTAGCCTTTGGCTTTAACCCCCTTGGGTAAGATGGATTATGAGTCTCATCGCTTCTACCTTTTTCTCAATTCTTGTCAATGGGAACCCCTTCCACCCGTCTAGAGGTATCCGACAAGGAAACCCTCTCTCACCCTTTCTATTTGTTATTATGGCGGAAGGTCTTGGAAGTTACATCAAAGATGCCCTTAAAAACCAGAAATTATGTGGCTTTTCTTTCCAGAATACCCCCACTTTCACCCACCAACAATTTGTGGATGACAATATGTTATTTGGTCATCTTTCGGTCCAGGAAGCCTGTAAGCTGAAATCAATTTTATCTGACTTTTCGGATGCCTCTGGCGCCTACGTTAACAAATCAAAATCTCAAGTCTTCTTCTTTCACACACCTCCCATCACTCAAGACTCCATAGCTAAAAATTTTGGCTTCTCGATTACATCTCTGCCCTCCAAATACCTAGGAGCTCCAATGACAGCCTCTGCCTTAAAGCACTCATCCTAGAAAATTCTCCTAGAAAAACTGGAAGCCAGTATCTCTTCATGGACCTTCAGAGCTCTCAATATGGTGAGTCGCCTAGTTCTAATCAAGGAAGTGCTACAATCTATGCCACTCTTCCTCTTCACAGTCCTGGCAGCACCCAAATGGGTTCTTAAAGCAATCAAAAATCTTCAATGAGATTTTTTATGGGGGAATACGAAACAAAAAAGAAAATGAGCTCTGGGAAAGTGGGAAACAGTTTGTCACCTAAAATCCTCTAGAGGCACTAGATTACGGGATCCTCATCACATCAATGAGGTCATGGGAGTGCGCATCTGGTGGAAATGGCTCTCGAACCCATATACTCCTTGGGCAATCTTTTGGACAGCTAAGTATGCTCATAATAGACCAATGGATGATTTAATTCAGCTCAAAGAAGTTGGCACAGGCTCTCTAATTTGGAATGCTGCCAAACAACATAAAGATCTAATCCAACAACACAGTTTTTGGGAAATCAAGAATGGAGATAATGCAAGGTTTTGGGAGGACTCTTGGCAGCAAAGACCAAAATTGAAGGACCTACTCATGCCCCACCAGCTTCAAGATTGGCTAGAGAAACCGATGATCAAAGTAAATCAACTTTGGGAGGAAGTTCACAACCAAGGTTATAGGCAATGGTTATGCTCGAACCTCATTCTTGGACAAGCCACACAATCCATCAAAGATAGCATGGATACGAAACTCTCAAACAGGAAAATTCACCAATCAAATAAGAAATACATCATCAGATCGGGTTACGAAACGAGAGGCACCTTCACTTCCCAGGAATCATATCATATAATACTAAGGGACCACACTATCAAGGATAGCCTCTGGCACAAAGTTTGGGAACCACCAATTTGGCCAAAAATCTCCACCTTTCTCTGGGTGTTGTGCCAAAATAGAATCCTTACTTGGGATAATCTAAGGAAATGGAGTTTTCACAGACCTTCTATATACCCAAATTGTAAACAGGCATAAGAAACTAATGAACATATCCTAAAATCATGTCTGTTAGCAACCCGACTTTGGGAGAAGGTTAGCTTTAGATGTCAAAGAGATGGACAAAATAAGGATAATTCAACCAACACTATTCGTTCTTGGGCACCTCACCCTTATAAAAGCAAAATCTTAAATTCCTTATGGAAGCTAATACCAGGTTTCCTCATGTGGACAATCTAGAAATAGAGAAATAGCCACATCTTCAAAGACCATTTCTCTCCCATGGAAGTTTTATGGATCAATATATGTCAAAACATACGAGAAACCTTTATGCTCCAAACGTGGCTTGATGATGATTTCCCATCCACACCACAGGAACAAAATATATGGCTTAATTGGAACCTTCAGTGGAACCATGAGCAAGTACACCTAAGGAAAATCCCTCCCTCTAGAGATACACCTAACAAATGGACTGCACCCCCACCACACATGGTACTGCTCAACTTTGATGGAGAATTAAAGGGAAATCCAGGTAAAGTAGGATTTGGGGGAATATTTACAAATCACAAGGGCAATGTTCTCCAAACATTCATGGGGTCAATAGGTTGGGATACAAACAACTCAGCCGAATTAGAAGTAATTTGGCAAGGACTTCTCCTGGCTCAGAACAATAGATTCTTCCCACTCATAATTGAAGGGGACTCTCTGATCTTAATTAACATGATCAACCAAATCTTACAGGGAACTCGAGCACATAAAGTGGGTAGTAGCTGGAGATTGGAATAAAGGCTAGAATAGATTGAACAGTGGCTACTCATTCACAGAGCAGTTACCATTAGGCACACTCGTCAGAATGGTAACAAAGTAGTAGACCTCCTAGCAAACATTGGCGTTGAAAGTGGTAAGACTCTTCATGTAGGAGCTCTTCGCACTATAGCCAATACTCATCAATTGCAGGATTTCAATGATCTAGTGCAAAAGGAAAGGGAAAATGCAGAGGAAACGCACCTGGATGCAAGTGTCAACAATGGCATTTAAATGACAAGACGCATTATCGACGAGTTGGAAAGCCATATGACTAAGTGCTTCATCCTGAGAGCTCACCACAGATCGATTGAAAACACCTTGCAGGTGACATTTATTGACTCTGAAAGTTGTGACAAGCTCACCTCCTTCAACACCATGGCCCTTGCAAACCGTTTTGTTACTCCTCCCCTTCTCCATGACATTTGTCCTCCGCAAGCGATTGAACCATGTTTCAGAACTACTACAGGAAATTGCCACCTAATTCTCCCTTGTTAAGATTTTGGTAATGGTTTTCATTTTTCACATTCTTGTCATTATCTTCTTGATTGTGGTTTGCCTACCCCTGCTCCTGCTCATTGTCGCCTTCTTTCCAATTCTTCCACTGTCAATTCAGCCATGGCTTGCCTCAGGCACTACATGTGCTCAAGGAAGAGTCTGCAATGCAAGCTACTCTATCCAGTCATGGGAACAATCAGAACAAGGAAGAGACAGGTAGTCATGGGATGAGCAACAAGCAGCAAGGTGAAAGTAGTAAGGCTCTGCATGATAAAGATAAAGCTGGGGACACTGGTAAGCGACAAAAGGATGCTGAAGGCACTGTAGATTCTCCAACTATTCAAGGTCATGGCATGTCTGAAGAGGATGATGATTGGTATCAGTTTGCCTACCGGATTAAGGAAGAGCCAGCTCTAGAGGAACCACCAGCCTAACACATGGCCTCATGCAAAGGTCTCCGACTCCCAGGTGGATTCATCTCACTTTTTGTGGTTTTTGGTCTCTCGCAAAGGTGTCTGGCTTCCAGGCAGATATGTTTCTATGATTCATGGTTTTGTGGTCTAGATGTGTTCTTTCTTCATGCCAAGTGTCTTGAATTCTCTGGTTGACTCTCTGTTAGGTGGAAATGGCATATTGTTACTTGGTTATGTCCCTATCTTTTTGGTTCAGGATTGCATTCCTCTTTGTTCATTTTGGAAAACCAAGGTCTACTTTGAAATAGTTATTCTGGTTCAATGGTTGGTTTCCCCCATAAGAGGGGCAGTCTTCAAAGCTTCTTGGACTGGTTTCCCCTCTGTTGGGGCAGTCCAATACCAACAGTTGCATTTTGTGATGATGACTGATGCTTAACATCTCTGAGATCAGGTTTCTCTGTAACTTTTTTTGTATTATATTAATAGATCAGTACTACTTAGAAAAAAAAACCTATGTTTAATACAATTAACAATTAAGACACACACATATCAATTTAAGATGATATTATCTAATTACAACTGAAAAATTGACTGTGACAGTGTGCCCTAAGTTAGCCAGCTTTTAGACAGCTATTGTCTTGCACGTATACTGAGGTTTTTATTTTACTTACCATTCACGTTATCTTATGTAAAGACAACAATTTGTTGGGCTCTTTGTTTTGTGGGGGTAATCGACTAAGAATAAATCAACAAGTTTTACTGACAATATTTCTAGGACATCAATTCCTCTTCTGTCCCTTTCGTATATGCTAATACGATTAGAGATAACTTGTCTATTGTTGCATTTCGCACTACTACATGGAGGGGGACTTTAGGAAAAAATTTTAAGAGAAAAGAAATATTTTGTCTTCAAAATTTCAATATGAGGTGATAGTAAAGAAAGGTAAAGGTAAAGGATTAGGGGTCTATCTACTGGCATTCACTGAGTGGTTGGTTTACCATGGTTGTGAAGTGATATTCAACAAAGGAAAAGCATTCCTGAGACACATAGCCATGGGGCAGGTGAAGCAGATCGGGGTTCGTGTGAAGAACCTGTATAATCTAGATGTGGAAGAATGTGATACATTAACCACTAAGGTGGAGAAAGTGAAGGTCGCGATGTCAATGAAATTTGGCATAAAATACTTGGTCATTTGTATCATGGTACCTTGAATATTATAAAACAAATAACCACTCGCCTCTCTAAAGGAGCACTTAAGCAATATGATATATGTAAAGGATGTACATTACAAAAGTACATAAAATCCACATTCCATGATCAGGACAACAAACCACATGCAGTCCTAGAAAGCATCCACTATGATATTTATGGACCTTTCTTGAAAACCTACACTATCAGACACAAATATTTTGTCACTTTTATTTATGACTTCTCCTGGAAGTGTTGGATCTTCTTCACGTGGAATAAATATGAGACATCCTCTGAGTTCGTAGAATTCAAGACACTAGTTGAAAACGAAGCTAGCAAGAAGGTGAAGGCTCTATTTTACAGGCTGCAACACCCTCCAAAATTTTGGCTTGCACTTAAATTTCAAAGCCTACTATGGATATTGTGATCAATCATTCCTTAGTCACTTAATTGGTAAGTTGATGATCTCAGGCTCCCCTTTTCGATCTTAAGAATCGTTTATGTTTTTATCTTTAATAGAATGTGTCATCTTTGGGCATGGGGGTAATCACTTGTCATGCAAATGGAGGTTTGTTTTGCTTCAAGGGGAAATATATATGAGAATGATACATGTTTAACACTCATTTTACACACTCTTACACAAGTGTCGCCTTTATCCTCCTAAAGTCTATAATCGAAGCCGCACTTGCCGTAAGCTGCCACAAAGGCTGTTTCATTAAGTGAAGTATGTGTTATATGTTCTAGATGGTCTATGTTGTATTGATAAGTTTTCAAGTGTGTGATCATAGTGAAGTTTTATCACTATTCACATAAGTTCCACTAATACCACAGTTAGCTAAATTTCAGAGTTTCCTTGGCAACCTAGCCTCATCCAACATTCCTGAACTACATACTTCACATATTTAAACCTCAAGATTTTCCATTTCTTGTTCGAACCATGCAATGTGTAGAAATCCCAACCTCCCTTGCCATTGAAAAATGCACAGTGGGTTCCTCCAGTGTCCTTCCCTTAGCCGGAAGCTACTGTCTCCAAAAACTATGTAGTTTTGTCCCTTGACTACCTAGTCTGCCTTGCATCTTGAAATTGCATAGATGTGTCCTCCTAGGGCCTCATCCCAAGTAGTGCCTTACATACTAAAACTATGTAAATGTGTCCTCCCAAGGCCTCATCCCGCAATAGTCACTGCCCATTGAAACTACACAATTATGTCTCTCACGGGCCATGAAGAAAGATGACATGATAGATGATTCTAAAGGAGTTGAGGAGAGAAATAAGCAGACCAAGAAACCCAAGGTAGAAACAACCTGAAGCCATTCCTAAGACTTTTGCCCATTCTGCTCCATCAAACTCAAAGAAATCCCTCACTTCTAAGCAACCCGTGGACACCAAAACACCCTCTCCCAGTAACATGCAAAAAAGGATTGCTCAAGGTATGGAGGTAGATAGCTCAGATGCAGCTTACGATTGTAGATGATATAGAGGCAGAGTAGGAAATAGTACAGCACATGGAAGAGGAACCGGAGAGCTTCGACATCAGAGATCTAGATATACTGGGACTTGAACAGGCTTGTAAGAAAAAGGAATATGACAAAATTCCTGAGTGACAGCTAGAGAACATAGAAGTAATTCTCTCAAGAGCACAGAAGAAAAGATCATTAGGCGTCTAAACTGGTAGTCAGTGGGATGGAAGAAATATCTTCAAAGACAACAAGAAATGAGGACGGAAAACCAATCTTCAGAGAACCATTCACATAGGGGAGATGCTGGTGGAATTTGGAAGATACTCCAAGCTCACCAAATACTATAATCCCCTTCCCAATCATGAATCATGAAGCTCATATCATGGAACATCAGAGGGCTCAATAGCCTAGGGAAGGGACGATTAATAAAGAACATGCTACAATAGGAAAAGCCTCAAATTTTCTTCTTGCAGGAGACCAAGTGTAATTCCACAACGTTCGATCAGATCCTTGCCAAAGCATGGCTAGGAAGCAAAGAAGTAGTGGTGGAAGCCATGGGAGCCTCAAGAGGGCTAGCCATATTTTGGGATGATAGAGCTATAACACTTACCGCCATACATGCCAGTAAGCACTTTATTCAAGCCAAGTTTCATTTAACAGGGAAAAATGTTCATGGACACTTAACTAATGTCTATTTCCCCAGGAGGCAGCAAACAAAGTAGACACACTGAACACCCTAACTCATATCAACTCAGAAAGATCCCACCCACTTTGGTTCACAGGAGGGGACTTCAACATGATTACAAGATTGGAGGAAGAAAGAGGAGGACGGATGAGGCTGGACTGTGAAATCATGCACTTCAAAAACTACATTCATAATAACAGGCTTATAGATATGGAATTCAACAATGGCGTTTATACTTGGAACAACAAGCGTGTAGAAGCCCACCAAATTGCATCTCGGTTAGACAGATTCCTGATCTCTGATAATGTAATACATCTTGGTGGGGATCTCTTGGCCTCTATATTGTGACTCTTTGGCTTGGACCATTGGCCTGTTAGGCTTCACTGGCAAAGACTCGGAGACAATGTTCGCAGGCCCTTTCGCTTTGAAGCCTTTTGGATGAATCACCCGGATTTTCATAACCTGGTAACAAAGACATGGAGAAATTTCACACCACCAGAACGTGCAAAAATGTATAAGCTACAATGTTGACCTTTTGATCGCGTGCGAGATTTTCAGCCAGAGCTCCCGTGCCCCTGCAACCTCACCTCCTGCGGCCCTCTGTAGGCCTCCTGCCTGGCAGCCCCTGCTACTGGGCCTCTAGTCTTCCTCCTCGCCACCCCCACATTCAGGCTCTGCCCTCCTCCTTCGGCCAGTGCTGCGACTGGCTCCCTTCTAGCCTTTCCATGGCTGGGATCGACCCATCTCAAATGCAAGACAATGAAGACCAAGCTGAGATCTTTGCCTCTCTCATTTCTGAAAATGCTACCATCCGAAACAAACCCACAACTTCAAAGTTCTTCAAGAAACTGGCTGAATTCCTAGAAATCTCCCTTCCCCCCAGTTTCCCAAGGAAGGCAGTGATCTCTCTAGCAAATAGAGGTCTAGTTAGACAATTTACTGGCTTGTGGCCCTCTCCTAGAGATGTACATAAATGGGTGGAGCGCAACTGGAATGCGAAAATCCAAGGAAAAATCACAATAAGATTTTGAGGAAGGGGTTACTACACATTCCTCTTTGAAACCAAAGAAGACCAGAATCTCATCTTCAGCAATGGTCCCTACTTCATGGATTCTAGAGGTCTCTATCTGAACATATGGTCCCTTGAATTTTACCCAGAAATGGATATACTTAATGCAGTCCTGATTTGGTTCACTTGCCCCATCTCCCTCTTCATTGCTAGGGAGATGAATCAGTCAAAGCCATTGGGAACACTGTCGGAAAATACATCGACAGATGTGAACCAAAGGACAACATGCACACATGTGCAAGGATCTGTGTTGAAGTCGACTTAGGAAAGGGCCTTCCGGAAGAAATCAAGATCAAAGTGGACCAATGGACCCATATTTAGCAGCTCGACTATGAAAAATTCTCGTTCAAATGTAAGGTATTCCATGAATATGGTCATTTTGCTAATAGGTGTAGTAAACTAAAAGAAAATGAAATGAATGAAAATGCTGAAGCCAATGAAGACACATGGGAACAAGTTAAAAAATAGAAAGAAAACCCCAAACAGTCTGGCCCAAAACAAAAGCCTCCCCCAGAAATCTAAGCTGCATCCTTCTCCTCCCCTCCCATCTTGACTCAACCATTACCCTGTACATCAAACCCCTTTGAATCTTTGGAGGAAGAAGACCCCTCATCCCCCCACTCTCCTCCTGATCCCTAGGAGCCGCCTCTCCCTGAAAGCCAACGCCAAGACACTATCGAATCCTCATTGCCTCTTACTATTTCTTCTCTGCCTCTTCTTGATCCTTCCCTCAAGAGAATCACCAGAAGCTCATCTAAAGATCACGGGGGTTGTAGTGAACCCTCCAACAAACCTGGCCCAGGCAGGAAATCTGCTAAGCATCACAGGGATGAGAATGCACAAAAGGACATAGCAATGGGAACGCAGAGACCCATAGAAAATTATATCTTGCGGCAACATGAAAAAAAATAAATCAACAAGGACCAAGGGGGGCGAGCACCTCCCCACATAACACATATCCAATGATGAAAATATTATCTTGGAACATCAGAGGACTTGGGCACCCCTCTAAGGTAGCATCCCTAAGAGCTCTTATCATTTCTGAGAAGCCAATAATTATTATGTTACAAGAAACAAAACAAAACCACAAGGAAATGAATAAAGTCATTGAGTAATAGAGACAGTATAGAGGAAGCATTAGTGAGGCAAGAGGAGCCTCAGGAGGAATAGCAACAATTTGGAATCAAGGTATATGGAACTGTATTTCGGAAACAATAAATCAACACTAGATGAAAACAACTTTGGAAAATAAAGTAGATTAGCAAGCCATTATCATCTACAACATCTATGTGCCGAATCACTGCAGAGATCAGGATAGTTGTTGGCATGATCTAAAAGACAGTCTAGATGCAGAAGAGAACACTAACATTATTCTAGGAGGTGACTTTAATTTAATCCTCCACGCCAATGAGAAAAGGGGAGGCAATTTTATGCTTGATCCATATAGAATAACATTGGAAAATATCATGCAAGAGCATGATCTTATGGATGTCCCTCCAAAAAACCATAGTTACACCTAGAACAACCACAGGATGGGTGCTGGTAACATCATGGAGTGGTTGGACATAATTCTCATCAATATTACACTTCTCTCTGCTTTCTCCGTCGGATATGCTAACATTCTAATGTGCTCTGCCTCCGACCACTTCCTAATAACTCTAACACTAGAAAATCATAGGCCACTTGAGCCCATTCCATTCAGATATAGTTCTCTCTAGAATGATAAACTAGCATTTTCAGGAATTGTTTACAGCTCTTGGATCCAACACATGGAAGGCTCTCCCGGTTTCATTTGGGAAACAAAACTACAGTAAATAAAACAAGCCATCAAAGAATGGGCTAAAACAAAGTATCAACAACCAGAGAAGGTAAAAAAATAAATTAAGAACAATCTAGAAAGTATCCAAAGAGCAATAGAGGATAATGGCCTTTCGCAAGAGAACAAACAACAGGAAAATGAAATCTACTTACAGCTATACCGAGTTAACAGAGAAGAGGAAACAAAATGGAGGCTCAAGTTGAGACAATTATGGTTACAAGGGGGTGACAAGAACCCAGTTTTTTTTCACAAGCAAACGACAGCCAGAAAGATAGGGAATAATGTTAGCTCCATCCTAGATGCAGAAGGTGATAGACAAAGCACTCAGGAAGCCATTCGAAGGGATGCTACAGATCACTATTGGGAATTGATACAGATAGGCTTATGATTTCTTTCATTTTTCTTGCATTTAGATTTAATTCTACATTCCTAGAAGTCCTCTTATCAAAGGGGAAAAATTTAGTTGTGGCTTCGCTGAGCCCCAAATCAACTTAAGGATCACTTTCTTGTGTGATCAGTAAGAGCGTTGATCTGATGTCTATTCTCTATTGGTAAGTAAAAGGCATACTTTAAGCCATTAGTGATAGAAAGAAGGTAACTAGACCTAGTTTAACTAGTCAGAACCACCATTTCAACTGAAAATGAGCTGCTTTAAGTTCCCGGCTAGGTGGTTTCCCTTATAATGTTGAGGCAAAGAATTTTGAGCCTTCAACAGGTAGACAGACACAACTCACAGCTATCATGTGTACTCTACATCTCTCAAGATGACAATGGCCACAAGAGATGTGAAGTTTGATGAGGAGAAGGCAATGAGATGTTCTCTTGAGAGGGAGCTTCAATTGCAACCTGATCAGGAGCTTGTGGCTCCAAAAACCTCAGGAAGTTATGGAGTAGCCACAAGAAAAGGAGCAGAGAGTGGAGACATCCAGAGAAGGAAGGAAGTAGACAAGGGAAGCTAACAAATTATTGCAGGATTCTCGAGAGAATGTGGGAGCACCCACATCACAGTGCAAGAAAAGGAGGTCATAGGATCAGTACACTGGGTACATGGCTTTGATGAGTGAGCTAGTTGAGAAATAAACATCTTCATTCGAGGAAGTAGTGCAATAACCAATATGGGTTGATGCTATGGTAGAGGAATATGATTCCATTGTCAGAAATAGTGTTTTGGAATTGGTTCAAAGACCAACAAACACATCAGTGGTTGGTTCAAGATGGCTTTATAAGATAAAGCATGCAGAAGATAGGAGCATAGAGAAACACAAGGATTGATTTGTGGCCAAGGGGTTCTCTCGGGTGGAGGGAATTGACTATGAGGAAGCCTTTGCTCGAGTAGCAAGGTACTCATCCATCAAGTCAATTCTAGCACTGTTAGCATAGATGAGGTGGAGGATCCACCAAATTGATGTGAAGATAACATTCCTCAATGGAGTTATTGAGGAGCAGCTGTATATTGAGCAATTGAAGGGGTTTGAGACCTTCAACAAAGAGTCGCATGTGTGCAGACTCAAGCGAGCATTGTATAGACTCAAACAAGCACCCCATGCTTGGTATACTAGGATCGATAACTATCTCAGTAGTTTGGGCTTCACCAAAACTGAAGCAGATGAAAACCTTTATCACATTGTGGTAGAAGGTAAATTATTGATTATTGTTCTATATGTCAATGAATTGATCCTTATTGGTGATGAGCAGCTCATCAAATCTTGAAAGGAGGACCTTGCAAGAGATTTCGAGATGAAGGACATGGGCCTCATGTAGTACTTCCTTGGGTTGGAAGTATGGAAAGGAGATGGGAAACTATTAATCTCTCAGGGAAATTTGCTTTTCCTGAGATAAATCTTTGTGTATGTGTGTTGAATCTTGATGTGTGTTTATGATATGAGTTCTCAATCGTGAACTTACTTCTATAGATTAGTAAAGTAGGTTCTAGTCTTGTGATTTAGAAAATTTCATGAGCATTTAGAATTTGCACATTAATTTCTACAATCCCCACTTTTAAAAATAGGTACAATAAAGCTTTGAGTCTAGGGTTTAGGGAAGTCTTGCTTGATTTTTAAATAAAAAAGGACATGCATAGCAATTTTTAAGATTTTTGTTTGGTAGCTTTTGATGTTCTTAAATGTTCCCTTTACAAGTTTTTTAACCTCAAACTATATGTTTTCTAAAGAAAAAAAACTTATTTCTTTATAGAAAAGGTTTGAATATTCCTCAGATTAAGGGAAGTGAGAATTGACTTCTTTAGCAATGGGGGCCAAAGGATATTTAAGGTACCAATCCATATAGACACAGTCTTAGAATTCAGGAGCTTTACATATGCTCCTCCTTCTATATCATTCTTGAACATGATCAGATAGGCCAGTGGAAAAATTTTAACGAAAACAAGTGAAAATCTTGGTACTAGTGTCATAACAGAAAGGTAACTTGAAATAGGCTATAAAATATTTGGCAAGAATCACAAAAGTGGAATGAGTGGATATGGTTTGATCGACATAACACTTAGCAGTAGCTCCAGTAAGAGTGAAGTAGAAACAGCGAAGACAAATGGAGTCTTATATGATAGAATTGGATGAACACCACATATGGAATGAGTGAACATGATTTGTGGGGTCTTCTCTAGGATTAGCTTCAAAATTGGGGATGTCAGAAGGAATCTTGGTAGACATAACTGGCCAATTTGGGTCATGAAGAAGGGGGTCGTTGATGAGCTGGCTGAATCAGGGAGACTCAAACTAGCCATAAAAGGAGGCAATGTAGTAGGAGTGCCCATATTAGTGAAGGTTACACTCATGGGGTTACCCTAGTTAGTACTTGGGTTACCACCTTGGTTTCCCGCACCCGCATTAGTGCTTGACATGGCGATGGTACAACATTGAGAAGATGCGAAATGAAAGGAAGAATTGGAAGAATCAGTAGAACTAGAGTCATAATGAGGACTCAATGGAGGACTCAGAAGATGTACTTTAACTTGACGAGGAGGAGTAATATGTCCTAATAGAAACCAAGGGTGAAGGCCTCAAATTCTCTATGACAAATGCCTTGGGGGCACAATTGTCAAGAAAATGATGACCTTAAGGACTAAACAGTGATGATAGGGGAAAAAGAGCAAAAAATAGCAAGCAAACACCTAGTGCAATGGTGCCAAGTGTAAACAACCTATATTAATGATGCTACTCTAGTACAAGCAAGCATATCCTATCAAACAAATACAGCTCTAGCCTATAGGTGGTCTAAATCATTAAACAATCCTAAATTTATTGTTTCAGATGGCCTTCCAAAGAACTTCTTACTTGATGGATTATGATACCCACAAGTAGAGTTGTCTAGAGAAAGGTAAGGTAGAGAACCTGGTTCCCACAACTAGTCCTATAGGGATTTTTCGTCAGATTGGTCACTATGGGTACCTTCATCCCATAGTGGTGGTCGAGTCTTGAGCTTCTTGGTGATCATCCATCGCATGGGATTCCCTGCCAAGGGTCAGGTATCCTTGAGGAGAACCGCTCACACAATGACCTAGCCTAACCCCCATTGAATTGGTTTTTTGATGCACTTTGACTTTGGACCGTGGGAATGTGAAGGATTTTAAGCTCCCTAATATGTCAAATTCTATGTCTCAATGTAAGTAATCGATGGGTGTTATTGGAAGCCTATCCCACTAATCCTACACCTAAACTACATAGATTCTTTGGCCCTAGTGCCCAAGTGGGCTTAATATATGTATGTTAAATTATTAATCTATGGTGTTTCAAATCTTGTCTCGGCAGTGTTAACCAATCTCATGCTCGTTTAGCGCCTGAGTGTGTGAAAATGATGTGTCAAGTGGATGAGTTAATTAAGAATGTTTTATGATGCCATGTGTTGTTAAAAATAAAGTGCTAAAAGACTGTAAATAATGATGAAAAGGACAGGAAAATAAACATCCAATCAAGTACACAAAACCCCACCAAAAAAGGCTCTCAAGAAGCTAAGGAAGAGAAGTAAAACAAGCTACTCAAAGAAACATAAAATTCCTGAAAGACCTAATGTTAAAGGTATTGAGATCTAGAGGCACTAATCTACTGTAAATGGTGTAGACACACAAAACAAATCAGAGGTGACAAATGTTGCAAAGGATAGGTATGAAGCTCCAAAACCTATGATGTTGAAGGGGATCTTAAGGGGGAAATGAAAAATCCAAACTCTAAAGGGATAAAAGGTGAAATAAACCTATCCACAAGTCATGTAAGGTAATGGATTAGACCTTGAAAATTAGTGGTTGAAAATAATGAAACCATAGACTCCTCATGTAGCCAATATATTCCTAAAATGGTGGAGGTGTACTCCCCTAGGGGTATTTTTCCTTCCTCAAAGAGAAAAACTAAGGGAATCTAGGCCTGCAGGATACTGAAATAGAGATAAGAAACCTTCCCAGTACACACACAACACTCTCAACAAGTCTGAAAAAATTCTGAAAAATTCTTGGAAAAAATCCAAAAGGCACGTACTAACCTAGAAATAATGGAAAACACAGATAATGGGCCAAAAAGTGTGCTCTAGAATGTAGATATCGGGCTGAAAAGTGTGTTTTTCTCTTGGGACTCTCGGTCAATAGATCTTGCATAGATTTTGTTGTCTTCTACTCAGATGGAACCTATGACATACAAAAAGAACCAGAAAATCATCAGAATCTGAAAATTTGACAAAAAAGGAAAGAAAACTATAACTAGAAATTGAGAGGCTATAAATAGTTGTAGAAAACCTTGAAATTTACTCAAACTTTAGTCACGGAGGAACTAAATTATTAGACCAACAGAGTTTCCATTTGTTAGTATGAAATTTCTTGGAAGGTGTACCAAAAACATATCACTTAAGCCACCGGTGACAACTGACCCTAAAAAACATTTTTGGTTTCTTATGCTTCATATCAACAATAATAAAACGAGAGAAACCTACAATAGTAGTAATTCAAAAATATTTCTACTAGCCAAATCTTCAGTAGGTTGTCCATTGGTATATTAGATCATGCACTACCTATGTCATTGTAAACCAACCATCAAGAAGTAGGGGTTGTACACTCCTTTAAATAGCCTAGGAAAGCCTTAGGATTTAGTCACTATGGATTAAATGTTATATGTTCCCTCCACCAAGCATGGTAATGTTTGTGTGTTTTTGGACATCAGTCGATTCTCTAAGATGGCCATTTTGACACCATGCAAGAAGAGTATCAAAGTTTATGCCTTTTTTTGGGCCTTATACCACCATTTTTCAACCTTGTGACACCCAAAAACCTTTATGGCTACTATTTTTTTCATTTAAATTATTAAAACATATTCATATTAATATCTAACATCTGTATTAGTTGTTGTTGATGACCAACATGGGATTAAAAGACATATCTTTGGCACTTTTTATGCACCAATTCTTTATATACCTTTGACGTAAGTGATTTAAACTTATATAAAGAGGAACCACCAGCCTAACACAATGGTTCAAAGAAAGAGGAGGCAAGTAAAATGTATAAGTATAAAAAGTACGAGATGAAATGGTTGGTAGATCTGTATATAGTGATAGGTTTCTCACTTGCATAGTGCATTATTAACCTAAAATCATGTCAACATCGTGCCATAGGATTGATCCCTTCAAGTTGCATAATTTCCTTGTCTTATTTGTTGTGAGATATAATTTTTTTTGTAGTGCCAACCCTTAATGGGTTACTTTAGTTAGAAATATTTTTTACTTATCTTTCAACGCATCAATATCTATCGAATCATTCTTGATATGTTACATTATTATCTTCTTATTGATTTCATCCCATGTCACTTGTAATTTCCAATTAATGAACTCCTTGAAGAGGTAAATTATAATCTTGTTATGATGATGATTATGATTAACATCCATTAAGATCACAATTTATCTACGTGACCTTAAAAAGAAAAGAGATAACCTAGATTATTTTAGAATATTATTTCTTGTTCAAAATGCATTAGGAAAAGCATTCCAAGATTACCATAGTTTTGATGAATTATGAGCTTAGAAGGTTAGTGTTGTAACAAATATTTTGAAATAGAGTTCTAATTTGGGTGTAGTCATGGCACTCTAGGAAAAATTTCCTTTCATCTTCAACCCTATTAGTGTCACAGAGATGATAAATTCTAGCATCACACTATGTTTTGAGAAAGTGACTTTCATCTTCAACCTTCTTAGTGTCACAAAGATGATAAATTCTAGCATCACAAGTGCCTTTCATCTTCAAACCTCTTAGTGTCACATAGATGATAAATTATAGCATCACACTATATTTTTAGAAATTTACTTTCATCTTCAACCCTCTTAGTGTGACAAATATAATAAATTCTAGCATCACAATATATTTTGGGAATAGTTCAATGCCCAACTTCATTATGGAGCTTATAAAAGTTCATAAATGTTTTATAAATGTTGATTTTCGTGTTTGTACTAGTTAGAATTGAGAATTAACTACCTTCTTAAATATTATCTTAACTTTTATTTTCCAACTCTTTATTGCACCATAAAAATTTAAAATTAGAATATAACAATATTTTTAATGGCATCTATATAATAGCATATTTCTATATTCTCCAATTATTTAACACAATATCCACTTAATTTGGTAGCAATCAACTTTACAAACACTATACTTTTGTAACAAACCTTGACATCACTCTCCAACATCTGAGTTTTTTTTTCTTTGGTCTAACTAATAATAATGCATCGACTAATGTACTAAAAATCAATATTTCTACTCCATATGTGTCCCTTTTTTTTCAACATACCATTATAAATCATATTCGTATTATTTTCATGAAACTCAACTCACCTACTTAATCCATATATTACATACCTCAATATTATTATAATTATTTTCACCAACTTGACTCGTGATTTAATCTACTAGTTGTATACTTGGCCATTTAATGTCATATGACAAGGTTTGCACACCATTGTACACATGGAGGGTGATGAACTTAATTTGTTTACGGTTTCATGTGAGGTGGCAACCTACTTGCTTCCTCTGGCACTCCCTATACTTGATAGTTGTGCAATGGATAGCACAGACGCAATAATCCACCTACTTGTCACCCAATCCGATGTGAGGAGGTATGTGATGGCATGAATCTTCATGGTTACGGTTTCGAGGGTAAATCAATGGTTGTGTATCCTTGGCTCCATACCAACAACTCTAATGTATTAGGGTTAACCCTATCCTATTACTGACCTCCTAAGTTCTCTTTTCTGCCCATTTTCCTCGCCCTCTTCCAATTTCGATAGAGCTATTGTTCCTTCACATTTCCAAACGCACATTCATAAACCTGTCCCTTTCCAGGGTCTGATTTGAGGTTAATTTCACGATTTCGAAATTGTTTTCCGACTCCATTGCTCGAGCATAGCCCTGGTTCACCACAATGTTTGACAGTCACGGGTTCATTACCATTTCCCACCACTTACAACAGAACTCTGAGTGACGACATGGGGACAATGGAGGGTTGGTATTTGGATATGGGTTCACTTGACCTGGTTTCAGGTAATTTTTTCGAAATTATCTTTTTTACTCAATTTTTCCCCTGAAATCTCGTATCTTTCACTCTCGGGATTGAATTTTAGTTCGTTTTATTTCTTGTATAGGTGTTGTAGTGACCCAGGGCATCATTTTTCCCAACAACTTCACTACGCTTAAGATTTCCACTTCCAACACCCAGGTTAGTTTATTGGCTAAGCTTCTCCTCGTTTAAGATTGTTTTAGTCTATTTCCCTTATTTTCTTCAAATCTAATTAGTGAATTCTTTCCTTGAATCCAGGTGGGTTGTTTGTAATAGACCTCAACAAGTTTATCCAGGTGAGGGTTTTGGGATTTATTATTTGCATGCCATAGTCTAGCTTGCTGGAAATTTCTTACTTGAATGAGTCCACAGTTAATTGATACATGTTTGTTTGGTCCTCACAGGTATGCTTTATACTGGAGTCTGGGCCGGAAGATATCTATCGCAACTAGCTTGCTCTGCACTAATTGTCACTTGTATGCTTTTAGGTTGGTTCCTTACTGGTTTCGACCTCCTCCACTCCATGGATTTTGATTCTTGAATTTACAATTTCTCCATTATTGTTCTGCTAAGCTTTTCCCTATATGGAAGGCCTTACAGTATGGTTGTCATGAGGGTTGTTATCACTATGACTATATAAATTTTCTAAGGAATACCTCAGGGTACCCACCAATGTTTGATTCGAATACTTATCTTTTCTATTTAGTCTAAGTTGGACTTCATTTGGGGGTATCAACCTAAGCAAGATGAGATAATTGCTATGTTCATGCTTATTTAATTGTGCACATAGTTATAAGACTCTATTTGGACATCTCATAGAGTTTTGTGTTTTGTAAAGGCAAGTTGTAGGCTCACGATTTAGCGGCCATACATTGACGAACAAATTCTTAAGTTATCCCCTATTTTGGGTCTATTGGTATTCATATGTAGTACAGAGCTTTGTTCTTAAAATGTTATATGGTTCTATTATTTAAACCTTGAACGGTTATCTTGATGTATCTAGTTCTATACATGAGTGTTTATCGAAGTATATATGTATACATACATTTTTAGTTAATCATATTGACACTTTGTTGTACTACTCAAGCAGATTTTTCTGGTTTAGTATTTTTCATTTATGCCTATTTTCTATACCCTTTATGAGCAGTTCTTGTAGACCTCCTTAATGATTGACCTTTGTTTAATATTTGAAATTTGCTAAAATGTTTGCTTCAGCATAGTATAGATGATCTTATTCTAGAAATCAGTTGTCATTCATTAAATTTTCTGTAGTTAATCTACGTGGTTTGAAGGCATGAAAAGTATTAGCACAATGTAAATGCACAGTTCCAGCTTCTGTCTTCTTGCAATATTATATGTCATACGTCTATTGATTTACTTAACTTTACTATAAAATTTATAATGTCTGCATGCATTTAACTATATAAATTAAATTCGTGAAGGCAAAGTCTTCACCTTTGTTAATTTCGAACTTGTATGCCAATTTGTTAATTTACCCTCTTAATTCATGACAAATCGTACTATATTATTTCACTGGATTAAAATATCCAAATGAATTGCATAAGTCTTGTTATGCATTTGATTTAAGACATGCACAAGTAAATACACCTACTTTTTTTCATGCACCGGATTGTGAGTGTTCAATGGAAATACATAGATGCTTCATGAATTTAGTTCTAAACATGCAAGTATAGCTACATGCACTACTTAATGCACATAATTAAAAAGCATTCAATATAATGCATAATTTTTTTTGTTCCTCAATTTTGATTAATATGATATGCATTGAATCTCTCATGCAAATCACCACAATGTGCATGCATTAATTTAAGATACTCCCCACAACATGCATGCATTAATTTAATATATTACCTTTGTGTGCAAGGTTTTTGTCCCATAAATCTCAACCTGCTGTGACATGTATATTATTTGTCCCTTAATTTCACTGTCGAAGCAAGATTTTGAGAACCTGGCACCCTTTAAGAATAATTTATACGAGGAAGTAGAGGACATCGCCTTTATGACTGAAGAAGAGCTCAGGGAATATCGTAAGAGACGTGAAATTACAGTCGATGGCCGGGACATTCCCAAGCCCGTCAAAAGTTTTCATGACACAGGTTTTCCAGGTATTATTAATATTTGTCTCTTCATCATAATTCATTTTCCATCCATTCCCCCACCACCGAAAAAGGAATTCCTGGGTGCAAAACTAACACCCATTCCCCAAAGAAATGATTTTATGTCTAACAATTTTTTAAGAATTCCCCAAAGATTTTGTCTAACAACTTTTTAAGACAGAATAGAGATAGGGTTTAGAGTTTTGAGGAATTTGTGACTTCGGTAATTATACACATTCTCTCCCTTATCTCTCTTTTTTTTTTTTACTTCACAATATAACATTACATTCTCTTATATCTAACTTTTTTTTATTTAAATTTTTAAATATTACCACTCATTGTTTTAGGATATTTGAGAGTGGTTTGAACCTCATTGGACTTTAAGATATTTGACAGTGGTTCCAACCTCATTGGACTTGAAGAAAGTAGAATTTCATATCAATTTAGTGTCGTTAACAGTTTTCAAGATTGTGGGTTTTTAGTATTGAGTGTTTTCATTGGATTGCTCAATGATGAATTTGCATGAGATCTATTGTTATTGTTAGGTTTTTATCATTATTAGTATTATTATTTTTATATTTTTAGAAATGAGACCCTATGCTAGGAAATTCTATGTCCCAGTCCCCTCAAATTTCCTTGAGAATGGTTCGACATGCCCCTCCATATATGTCTCTCTGCTCCTGCACTCCCACACCAAAAACTTGGAGGAAAATTGGTTCCCAACACATTTCCTTGGGGATATGTTGTTGAAGCTATGGAAGGTTGCCTCTCGTAACTTTAATCTAGCAATACATTTAGCCTCTAATTTTAGAGGTTTTGCAAGAACTTAGTATTTTTGGGACCTGGACTCCTTGAAGAGATTTTTATTATCAACTTCATCCGCACTTCATCCCTGAATTTTTCAGTTGTGACTTAGTCTTGGCTTCTATTGTGCACCTTTTTCTTTGTGATGGGATTAAATTGTTTGAACTTCCTTGCACGTGGATTTTTTGTGTGTGAAGTTTTCCTATTTGACTGTTTCTGAGATTAATTTTTTACATCACGGCATCCAACTACTCTCTTGCTCTCCTATCCAAGACGAGAAAGTTTCAACCATCCTTGTTAGCTAAGCGTTTGTGCCGGAAGGTTAAATTATTCTTCTACTATGCTCCAATTTCCTATCTAAATAATAGGCAATGATAGGATGGTAATCTAGATTAATTCTACCATGAATTCTAAGTAGGGATTTTCCTCAGCACAAGTGAAAAGTTATAGGATGTGTAACATTCCTTGGTTGTGTGTTTGTCTTTAATGAATTTAAATTGCAACACATCACTACTTTCCTTCTAATTCCCACGTTCTTGAATTGCTATGAGGGATTGTTGTTGAAGGTTGACATGATAAAAAGGGTAGTGGTAGTGCTTCTATGCTTTGACCTTGTATTCTCCACCGAAACTCTGTTGCCCATCCCTGAGAAGGGATTGTTTTGCAAAATCTGTAGATACTTTATTGTATGATATTAATGTGCCAATTTCCTATTCTTTGTAATATTTTTTTAAGATCCTTTCTCAATATGATTGTTTTCATGTTTCAAAGCTTTTTAAGGATGTATTTATGATATGAACCAAGGGAATATAATGGGTTAAATGTATATGATATGATTCCAAAGGGTAGTATTTATTGGGTTAAATGCCTATGTTATGTGTAAATAATTATGTAATATGCTTGGCTTAATAAGTAATGGGCCATATGTGCACTATTTAAATAGGTATATAAAGAAATCATATAATCATTATTCAAGGCATGTGATTTGAATGTATAAATGTATTTAGTATTTGGAGGAGTTTCTCTTATTGTTATCTTAGTTAAAAGTACCCCTCACATGTTAACATTTCTGTGTATTGATGATTGATGATTCCTTGAATGTTATGTTGAATTATACATGAATGCAAGATAATTTAGAAATTTGTCTTTTGGCCTTCTTGAATTGGACTTGGTTGCCCTATATTTTATTATTTCTATCCAGCCTAAAAATTTGAAATCTGTAAAATAGATCGTTGAGCAACAATCAAATCTCATGCCTTTCGATATCTATTTTGGGTGTCAAATTTTACCGATTATCAAATTTTTTTTTTTAAGACATTTCTAGAATGTAAGAAAAATTATGCTAATTTTTGAATTGTGGGTATTTTTTTTTGTCAGAGTATGTCCTTGAAGAGGTTGCAAAGGCAGGCTTTACGAAGCCAACACTTATTCACGCTCAAGGATGATCTATGGCTTTGAAAGGGTAGGATTTAATTGGTATTGCTGAGACAGGATCTAGGAAGACACTCACATATCTTTTACTTGCTATTGTTCATGTTAATGCTCAACCTTATTTAGGTTTCTTATGGCGTATTTTAGCTTTAAACTGTCTAGAGCCTTATCTCCTCCTTGGCCCTTTTACTGTGATGTAATTTTTTTTTAAGTATGATCTCTTGATGGGAGGGAAATGTCTTTTTCCTCCATACCTACCATACATGGATACATATTAAATGATGTCGCTTGTTTTCATATATCAGCTCCAGGAGATGGGCCTATTGTCTTGATGTTAGCACCTACATGTGAGCTTGTTGTCTAGATCCAGCAAGAGGCAACTCAATTTGGGGCATTGTCAAAAATCAAGAATACGTGTATATATGGAGGTGCTCCCAGAGGTCCACAAGTACGAGATCTTTCGAAAAGTAGGTTACTTTGTAGCATCACTCTAAGCCTTTTATGTATTCACAGATCTTGATCGTTTATGTTTTATTGTTTCATTGCCTTCACTATTTATATGTTCTCAAACCTTTGGATGTCACTCTAAATTGCTAATTTATTCTTCCCTTGTTTGGATTTAGGGGTTGAGATTGTCATTGCAACTCTAGGTTGGTTAATCGATATGTTGGAGTCACTAAATGGAAACTTGCGAAGAGTGACATATCTTATGTTAGATGAAGCTGATCGTATGCTAGACATGGGTTTTGAACCACAGATAAAAAAAATTGTTTCTCAAGTATGTATCATTGCCATTTAATATATATTGTAGACTTAGTTAGAGAGGATAAATTGCACACTCGTAAACTTTTCAATATGACCTGTTTTGGCTTTAATATTGATTTCCATTACTTATTGACTCAGATGCCAAAGTTGCTTTCATTAGTAGTTAAGAATGCATTATAAAAGACCATAAAAAGCTGATTTGTTTTTTTTTGGGTTATATTTTGTTTCTTTCGTTGTTATTATTATTATTTTTTTTCTCTGGTGTTCTCAATTTTGTCCTTTCCTGGCTAAGGAAGAAGGTTGGTATTGAAACCTGAACTGTGGGTTCTGAATATTTGTTTTGGGAGCAGCAATGTCTCATTTTGATTTTGATTATTCATAGTAGAATTCATTAATACAACTAGTGTCTATAAATGTAAGTTCACGTCCATGGTTTCGAGACAATTGTAACTTTGAACAACACACGCATGCACATGCATGTATGGACTTTATATCGGTGCCTTAATTAAAAGGACCTTGTTGGTGATGGCAATGAAATATTAGTTACTTAAAGCTTTTCCTTGGGGTATGGACCCACTTTTGCGGATCTTTCTGTAATCCATGTTTATCTGCTGGAAAATGTTTAATTAACGTATCTTCCTACACTATTTCTCCCCTTTGACATCAGAGCTATTTGGTGTCTATTGTAACCAATTCTAAATCTTCCTTGGTATGCAGATTTGACCAAATCGGCAGACATTATACTGGAGTGCAACTTGGCCAAAGGAAGTCGAGCTTCTTGCTAGGAAATCTCTACATAATCCGTACAAGGTGGTTTCTTTTCTACAAGTCTGCATGTAATAAAACTGAGCTCTGCTTTTCTTGGGTGCAAGTGATGGTCTCTGTTATGTTTGCAACTTTATTATTATTGGAGTCTATTGGAGGTTTTCCAATTTCTGCTAAATCTGTATGAATTTTTATGTCTTTCTAGGTAATAATTGGCTCACAAGAACTCAAGGCAAACCATGCTATTGAGAAAATTGTGGAGATTGTTTCTGAACATGAGAAGTATACAAGGTGTATTTTATCCTTCCTAGGTGCAGTTTATAGTATATACTGACTATCATTTTGCTTTTTAGTTGTGCAAATGCACCCATGAATTAAGACATTTCTCTTTCAGGTTAATACATCTCTTAGAGGAGATCATGGATGATAGCTGCTTGCTTATCTTTTTGGAAACTAAAAAAGGCTGTGACCAAGTTACTAGGAAACTTCGTATGGACGGATGGCCACTATCAATTCATGGAGATAAAAGCCAAGCTGAGAGAGACTGGGTCTTATTAGAATTTAAGGCTGGAAAAAGCCCTATTATGACTGCCACCGATGTTGCTACACGAGGCTTCGATATGTAGAAATTGATGTATTAAAGAATCGAAAGTTCATTTTTGTACACCAAAATGTTTACAAGGTTTTTTTTTATTACCTATTCATGATTCATCTCCTTATTTTTTAAATAGAGGAGGTTGATTATAGGATAAGCTATTTAGATTCCAAGCTTCTTGCCTTTAGCTCCAGGAGCTGAATTGAAATGTTATTGGGGATTAGAACTAAAATTATTTGATATTTTTAGTGGGTGATCGTTACAAGTTGGGTGGAGGGGTGCAAAAATAATGCATTGATTGAAATTTAGGGGTTTGATTTTTTCAAGTTGGGGATTTTGGGCTGCTAGTGGTTATTTTGAAGCATGGATTGTAGCTTGGCGGTGGTTGAATACAACTCCTATGTTTGATGGCAGGGAACCTCATTGTCGCTGCAATTTATCTGGTCCAAATTTATGGAGCTGGCTTTCTAGTGCAACCTGATTGGCTTTTGCAGCATGTGACCTTTCTCCCATACGAGGCATATTTTGTTGTAGTCTACTGTCAGATGGCAAGCCTTTCTTGGACTATGTAATAGGAATTCCATTATTGAAGCATGGTTTCTTATTTCATGGTTATTGTTCTATGCTTTTGTCTTGCATATGGACATTTCATTAGGGCCATACCTATATCACCCAATTGGATCTACTTGGGAAACATAGAAAGCCAATACTATTAAATCAGGCCTATAGTCTAAGAATTCATTTATGCATAAGGTATATTCTTATGTTGGGTGCAGAGATAGAATATACTACATCTATTGCCAAATATAACATTTTTCTTCTTAGTAATAGAGAGAGATGACCTATTTTCCATCTGGTGATCATTATTGGTGCTTCTTTCACTTACAAGATAAAGATGCTTGTAGTCCTCTCTTATTTTATATACGCATGTATCAGCCATTCACATTGATTATTTTTGGGCATCAATTATATCCATGTAATTCTTTTCTTCCTCCTCGCATAATGTTTTGGGTATGAACTTTAATTGACAATCTTGTACAAATAAGATCGAGTTCTTGAATTGCATTAATTAGTCATGTGTACTTGTACAACTAAGATGATATGCTTAGGCCCTCTTATTATATTTTGATTACAAGTCCAGTTTGATCTTTTGACACATTCTCTCTTCCATCATACAATATCGATTTTATGTATTGTTTTAAATTTCATATCATTAATCATCTCATTTTTTTTCCACCTGTCAGGCCGTCAAATGATAGAGCATACAAAGAGGCTAGTTGAAGAAAGGTTCAGAATAGTTGGTGGTTACCAATACAATGCTGAGGTAGGCTATTATTTAGCAACTAAAGGCATTTGTAACCTTTGAACTGGATCAGTAATGACAAGAAGTAGACTTGTTGTATTGGTGATAGTCCAAGTTCTTGAAATGATAATGGGTGATATGATCCTAACCAAGATTTCTACTGTAAAGCTTGATACTATATTTTTATATTTGAATCTAGGTTGTATATGGAGATACAGATTCAGTTATGATACAGTTTGGTGTACCAAATATAGGAGAGGCCATGATGCTAGGGACGGAAGCCTCAGATTATATTAGTGGTACATTCACAAAGGTACAATGTCAAGAATTTTAAATATCCGTGAAGCCTCTAGAGTTGTTAATGATGTTTTTGTAGGGATGAATGTTTTAATATCACCTTTTTTTTAAAACCTAATATTCTTTTGACATTCCACTTCCATGATATCTTTGTAAATATGCACGGGACAAGATGATCAATTATGTTTTTCTGTGGCTTATCTGCATCTGTTTGGTGCATCTTTGGCATCTAATCATTGCATTATTTAACATATGCTTTTATGCAGCCTATTAAACTAGAATTTGAAAAAATATACTACCCATACATGTTGATCAACAAGAAAATATATGTTGGGTTGTTGTGGACAAAGCCAGATGCTTATGACAAAATGGATACTAAAGGTGAAAAACCAAATCTTTTTGTTTCAAAGATAGGCCTTAGTGTTTGTGAAGGCTCAAAATGCTCTTAGAAAATTAATTTATTTGATGCTTTCTTAATTATTAAATATTCCTAATCTTTTAAATATTCCATATCAACAGACATTGAAACAGTGCGAAGGGACAATTTCTTGTTGGTGAAGAACTTGGTTACAGAGTGCCTTCACAAAATACTCATTGATCGTGACATACATGGCGTAGTGCAGTATGTCAAGAACATTATTTTTGACTTGTTAATGAATAGAATGGATTTGTCATTTTTGGTGATAACTAAGGTGCGAACAATGAATCCTTCTGCATGCTTATGACCAAATTTGTTTGACCATTTGTTACTTTTGAAATGGAGAAAATATGATAAGGGGAAGAGGAGATTTACATTGCGAGCAAGTCACTTATTACATATTCCCAGTTTCAAGAGTTAGAAGTATATACTATATACCTATTTAAGGACATTTCACATGATTTTACAACTTTCAACTTTACTTAAATTCTCATAAAATCCTGAATTTTTCAAATAGCTCTTTAACTTATCTGCATCCATTTAGATTATTATTCTTTTGATATACATGTAATTACATTTGGCTTTGGAAAATGAACTTAATTTACATTGTATGCCATTTTCTTCATTATATATATATATGAATTTGAGATCTTCATTTTTACAGATTTGAAAGGTTGTCAAGGAGATCATGACTACTTAGGTACAGAAGATGTGCTTCAAGTAAGCCTGGGCTGCTTTGTATCCAATTTTAAAATTTATATGCCTTACAAGTTGTTTGGCTTTTAAACATGTTGGATACCAGATTCTAATTTCTTGTCATAAGCTTTTTAAGTTTGAAGTGGCATCATGTCTTTCACAGAAGGTAAATCCATATTAGTATCAAGGTCTAAATTTTTATGCAGAACTAACCACCCATTAGTTACAAACAAAATTATTTCTGGGGGCTTTAACATGCAAGTGGCCTTGGCAATTTTCAAATGCATAACCATGGCAACATAACTTACTGTTTTGGCCACCAACAACCCCCCATTTTTATTTAGTGTTGTTACTAATACTAAATAAGTGGGGACCCTTAGTCAAAAATTTAAAAAAAAAATGAATTAATGCTTGTATTTCCTTTTTAATAAAACTTCCCATCATAAACTTAGGAAAATACCTTTGAAAAATCTAAAAAACTTAAAGTTTCATGATGATGAAAGATAAATGCACTCCTTAAGGAATATCGCATCGCATGCCTTAAAACGCACTTAAGATGGAAAACCTCAAAAATCTGATATGCGATGTTGCATATCACAAAATTGCATTTCACGTAAAATACACCAACGTAAAATGACATTATGATATTGCGATCAAGCGATATTGCGATTAGGAAATCTTGCAATAAAGCGCTAAAAGCAACCTTACGACAAAGCAGCACAATGACATTGCGATAATTCGATGCAACGATCTGCAATGTTGTGAAGAAAATCACAAAATCACTCCATCGCAAAATCTTTCGGCTCATTATTCAAGAAAACTTTTTCATAAAACGAGACCTGGTTATGTGCCTTAATGCTAATTAATGAAGTAGTTGCCAGTTGTTAATGAAATATGGTTTTGTGTTTATCGAAGAGCCAGTTCACGTAAGGTGGTATATTTTACATGTCTTCGGCATTTAAAGATTTCCTGTCACTATTCCTTATCATTACTCTCACCTCACTTGTAAACTACAGGAACGAAGAACGCAAAACTATACAAAGTAGTATACAGGGAACTATGGGCAAGAAAGGCAAGGCCCCGATGTCTGAAGATAAAGAAATGGTGCACTCATACACAGACACTGCATACAATAGAGATGCAGGAATTTCCACCTGGGAAGGCACATATAATCTACTTGAGGAAGAGAACCCTAAGGTAATGGGATTTACGGCTACTACAGGCTCATCAAGGTCATTCGAAGCATCAATTGCAGACTTAGCTTGTTCATGCCTGCACCAGATAGCAGCAAGGCCCAAAATTCTCCCCTACGCAGATATGGTTAAATGGGTACTGGACAACGCTGACATTAAAAATAGACAGTTTAAGACTCAGGGTCAAGAGTTCACGGGACCATTATCTTCACAAAATTTCAGCTTTACATCCGCTAAAAGAAACATGCAAGAGGTGAAAATTGCACAAAGGAATCCCGGATCAAGAAACAGAGGCAGTTTCCAATGCGCGATTAGCGCCTAGCGCATCGCTGGGTAAAACTTCTTGAAATGGAAAGATTCTAATTGCTTAGCTACCTATAATTTCCAAAAATTCAGAAAAAGCACGATAAAGATAAAAGGTAAAACTTGAACCCGAAAATTAGTGGTAATGGTTAGAAATATCCTCAAAGTATTTGGTTAAATCACACAACCGGTATATGACTCTCAAATGCATCATCAATCCTGCCGAAAAGATGGTACCAGCTCTTGCTGATTCCATTTTTGCAGCACAGTTAAAGGCTGAAGTCAATCAACCGACTCTTCTCAAGAAAATGCTGAATGCTTGCTACGTTAAGGAGCAGATACATAAATAGTTAGATGTTAGATTTATTTTTAGAAATATTTTTGCTTTATTTTTGCCTATAAAAAGGACGGTCATTTAAACTGTATCCTAAAATTTTTGTAATAAGATATTTTTAGATATAGTTAGTAGTATTTAAACCCTTCTCATGCATTTAGAGAGGGGTCCAGAAATTTATCAAAAACTTGTCCTTAGAACATGCACTTTTGCACCCTCCGAGGAGGTTTTGATGAATGAATGGAACAAGATTTATTGATTTTTGCATTTAATATCTGCTACTGATGTTGCACTTCTGTACTCTTAGTGGATTTTGGATTGAGAAGAGATAAATTATTATCGCTTGAAGCTCATGAATAGAATTAGTTATAAATGGTACTTCTATCTCTTAACTGTTTTTATCTTCTGTGTTAAAGTGATATTCAAGTTCAGTTATTTATATGTTAATGCGTGAATTCCCGAGTTATCATTTGATACTTTTCTATGGTGATAGCTATTTATTTATGCTTAATGTATGAGTAGATTATTATGCGATATGTTTTTCACAACTGTTTTGTCTAACTTTTTATGCGAAGTGGTTCATCTATATTGAATTCTTTTCTTATAACAATTGAATGATCTTTATTACTGATTGTTATCTAAAATCATTTTAGATTGCATAACAGAAAAATTACACCCTGGGTTAATATAGATTTAGATAATTTTGTTTATTAGAATACAATTTCATGTCATTAGATTAAATTTAGAATTAGAACATCTCAATTAGGAACTGTTAGACTAGAAATATCAATCTTTCTCTCACACACACACTTGAATTGGGAAACTGATCCCATATCCCCAGTCGGACCCACTATACCAAACGAAAAAGGAGCTTCCAACCAAGGTACAGACCGGGCGGGTATCCCCCTTGTTGTCGACCCGATTTTTAGGGCTTCAACATATTTGGTGCTAGAAGGAGGGCCTCGAACTATGAATGGCAAGTAAGTCCAAATCTAAATACCATTCTGAGAGTAATCACCCTCACCATGCCCCCCAACTTCTCCATTGCATTTAGAATCTTTAAATCCACAGTCAGAAGTCGTAGGATCGACAGTCGTTGCTACAAACGCTTACATTTTAGAACAATCTACTATTGAATTTCGTGAAGTTGAATCTCTGATTCACAAACTTCAGCGATTTTCTATATCTCCTCAAAGATCTCATAAATCTCAAGGCAGCGTGACTTCACAATACAACCCTGCTCATCCTTTGACCAGATTAAAGAGTGAAAAGTTTGGTGTTCAGCCAACTGAATTACCTCTACCCACTAGGAAGAGAGCAAGGAAATCACCTAAAGGGTTTGATAGCAAGACTCTTTCCTCACCATCATCCATCTCAACTTCTTCATCGTGAAGTCAACCATCCACTCCACCACTTCAGATCATTGTCCACCAACCTATTAGTACTTCTACATCTCCTTCTCAATCATATGGATTTATAATATCCTCATCTTCTCAACCTCAGGGATCATCTTCTCCACTTCCCTCCGTTAGTATATCATCGATGGCAATCTCCATGGAACAACCCAGGGGCAGTCTTAATGTCTGCGCCCTTGAGTCAACTGCCAGCCCATCCTAAAAAATGGTTGCCTAAGTTTAACCCTGAAGCAGGCATGCTAGTGGAAGGGCACATTAATAGCTTTATGCTATCTGTAAATCTTAATGGAGTTACCAATGAAGATGTTGTCATTCGACTTTTCCCTTATACTCTTCAGGGAATATACGGATCATGGTATTTCTCATTACCATCAGGATCTATCACTAGTTGGGATATCTTCCAAGAGCAATTCCTCACCAAGTTTGGTGATGGTAGGTCTACAGCGACATTAATCAATGACCTGTCAAATCTTAGGGCCAATTTAAAAGAACCTATCAAATATTTCAATTCATGTTTCAATAAACTGTTAACCAAAATTCCTACTGCTTCCAAGCCCAGCGAAGAAGTGAGAAGTGAATGGTATATCACTGCTTTACCATCAAACATAGCAATCTTCGTGGATAGGGCTAATAAGAAAAAATTAGCTGAAAATATGAAAGAAGCAATAACAGTAGAGAAACATATAATAGCCCTAGAAAAGAAATCCGTGATAGAGGAATGAAAATCCAAGAATGTTACCTTCAAAGAAGATCCCAAGAAAAAACAATCCAAAGATCCATTCGATTTGGAAGGGTTGCAAAAAGTTTTGAAGACCATGCCTAACGAGATGGTTGACATTAAGAAACAAGTGGCAGAAACTTCTTCAAAAAAGCCCTACAGAGATTTTAAGAGAAACCCTTCGACTGATTCAAAGCCCCCCAATGCTATTACAATTGTTGAATATGAAGAAGAAGAAGACGAAATTGCTACTAAAGGGCAGACTAATGAAGAAGAAGTTGTAGAGTTACAAGGAATGTGGCATTTCATCCTCCCACAAGAAGAAGATCAAGAAGCATTCCTGGTTAGTACACAAAGTAGAAATCAACTTGATCCTTCTCAAACTATCCCTAAGCCAAAGAGCGCAAGCTTGGAAACGAAAGATAAAGCCGCAGCCAAGAAAACAACACCTAAAGTGACTCAAACCAGCCCAGTCCAAACAGATTGATCTACTCAATCTAAAACGCTGATCATTTCAAATGAAATGGAGTACAATATTATAGAATACATGAAGAAGACTAGGGCCAACATTACTCTTTATGAACTAAGGAAGTTAAAACACCAAAAAAAGATCATTTTGAAAGAATTACATGTTGTGCCAGTTGCACCTTTGCTTGCCGTTGTAATTTCTCAAGCTTCCCATGACATGGGAAGACCTCCGACTAATGTGATTTCTGCTTGCAAACCCAAACTACTCCAAATCTGCCTTAAACGTAGGGATTTCTACTATGAAATATGAAAACACAGGACCAACATCAAAGTATTTAAACACAGAGAAAGGAAATCAACATTGAAAGCCTCTAGAGGCTGTTCAAATGATAATGCATGCAATACTATTTTATTCACCATAAATAAATTACAGAGTCTCGACCTAAGGCCAAATACACAAATAATGACCTCTGTCTTCAAAAGAAATGAAATCCACACCTGCTCTATGCTCTCACTCCCTCCAACAATCCTCTCCCCCTTCGCTCATTACATTTCCCTTTCTTTTATCACTCGATAAACAATATAACAATATCTAACAACAAATCTCTATGTTTAATGGATCTAACAACAATCTTTTGATTCCTAGCTCTATGCTAACAATCCCTACCTCTGAATCTAAAATAAGATAGTCTCTAATTTATTACAATAATGAATTATAACAAATTGCTTGAGAGATCCAACCCTCTCTATTAAAAACCGGTTTGACCCATCAGTCAATGAATTTCAACCTATTTAGCCACAAAATGTGAGCAAGTTTTCACATTGCTAGCTAATCCCTATGCTCCTGCATAAAAAATAATTATTATTTTTATTATTATTAAATAGATATTTATTATTATTACATATTATTATTAAATAAATATTGTTAATAAAAAGTATTTAAATATATATATTAGTAATTGTTTAATTATTATTGATAATTAATAATTATAATTTTTATTTATTAATAACAACGATTAATAATTAATTAATCATAATAATAATTAATTAATAATATTATAATAATATTATTATTAATAGTTTTTTATTAATAATTATTATATTTTATTAATATAATAATTAATAGTTTATTATTAAATCAATTATTATTTATTATTATTATATATTTTCATGTCTTGTGACTTGTGTGTGCTAGATACAAATAAGTTTTTCACATTTATCAATCATATTTAATTAATTATATGTGGTTTAATAGTTAGTAATAACTATAAAAATAATAATTATTATTGTTAATTAATTCTTTTTTGTAAGCTAACGTGGTACCATTCATATTAATTCGACCTAGAAGCTGTACATGCATATAGTGGCCTCAACTCGCCTCGAAGGGAAACCGGGTCTGTTGGCCACCTTAAGTTTTTAAATGCCATCCAGAAACAAAAAATATTGAGTCTGCTTGTCCAGGCTAAATATACTAAACATTCAAAGAGACTATTATTGTTAACTATCTTCCTTATAAAATATAACAAAAGGAGAGCAAGCTCTCAACATCTTAACTAAGAAAACTTTATACATAACTCGAAATATTAGTCTGCCATGGCACCCAGTTGGTTGTCTTCTTCCTTCGCTCCAGGAAGGAGCTTCTTTATCTGTTGTTGAATCTCATCAAGCTTGCTATCCTGCATAAGAAGGGTTACCTGAAGGTTCTTCATCTCTTTTTTCAAATTTGGGATGCCCTGGGCCAATTCTGCCATCTCCATAGCTTTTGCCAACAGCCTCTTCATTACCCAATACACATGGAGAGCCTTCTTGTACAGGGACATGCGTCCTCTGGTGTTTCCTAGGTCCGGCAACAGATATTCCCAGTCTTCTATTTTGGGCTTCGACTGCTTCTGTGTGGTCTCTTCCTCCAGCTACTGGATTATATTCCAAATATCCGCATTTGTTTCTTTGCTATACACCCTCTCTGCATATTGTACCTGATTCTTTAGCATCTTCCTGCCATGTCTTTTTCCTATCGATGGAGGGGAGCTCCTCTCCTGGTTTCCAGCCTGACGTCCTCTCCCTCTGCCTCTACGGCCCCTTCCCCATCTTGCGCTAGCTTTATTGCCCTCCTTTACCTTACTTTCTTGACCAATTATGCCTGAGGGGGCTCTAAGGTAGCCTTCCTCTCCTCGCCCTCTCGCTTTCTTCTCTCAGTACCTTGCCTCTTTCGGTTACCTGTCCTCAGGAGGCCTCCCTTTCCCCATTTTGCTTCTCCTCGTCTACAATTGACAACCCTGTTCTGGGTTATACGTCTCCTCTCCTTCTTTTTTCCCCTCCATGCCCAACTAATTTTGTTCCATTGCTTCCCAAGAGTTGACCATATTTCCTTCCTTCCCCTTAGCGCTTCCTCCCATGCTCGTATCAGCCACTTCCTTCCTCATTTTTCTCTTTGTTGCCTTACAATTGGTTTTTCCAAGGATGGGAGGTCGACCCTTCTGTTGTCTCCTCCCTGCTTTATTTCTTTCTCTTGCTCTAGTTTCCAAATGCTTACTCTTTTCTGCATTCTCACCGAGGGCATTAACTGTGTTCCTATCCTTATGCCTCATCCTATATCCAATTCCTTTATCTTGCTGCCCTTCCCTGTTCTGCTGCACCACCTCCTCGGCTTACTTCTGTGCCAGCTAACCCATGTCCCATCACTGGAGCACTGCCTCTTGCACCACCTCTGGCCTTCATTGCTCCATCTCTGCTGCACTTTACAATTATGCCCTACCTATCGACCGTCCTGTCCACCTACAATATTCTCCATGTGCAAGGTGGCTTATCATAGCCCCTCCCCGCCATCACACTAATCACCTTCATCGCTGCCGTTTTCACTCAGATCGGGGGCCCTTGGTGATCCTTTTTATAGAGCTATGGTTTCATTATTATCCTGAGTGATTATTGAGTTGAGAGTCTCCCATCGTGATTTGTTCATTACTATTGGCCAGATGCTGTCCACTTTTCCTTTTTGTTCTTTACATCCCCAATTTGCCAGGAAGTTTGCTGCTTTATTTCCTTCTCGCCTGACATGATTAATAATTTTATACTCAATACGTTTCAGTATGTCTGCCAAGTCTTGAGTTATCCTTGCCATCATCCAGCTCTTTGCAACCTTTTCCCAATCCTTCCCATTATTGAGATTCCTAAGCATTTCAATTACTATCTGCGAGTCACCTTCAATTTCCAGATTTGTGTAACCATTTCTTATTGTTGTTCTTATACCTTGGTATATTGCCATCAGCTCTGCTTCGTTGTTGGTCATTATGCCTCCTCGGTCAGCCTACACCCATCTAGTGCATCCCTCATTATCTCTAAAGATACCACCGAAACTTGCTGGCCCTGGGTTTCTTTTGGAAGCCCCGCCAAAATTTAGTTTAATGAATTTTTCCCTAGGATATTTGAACTGTGCAGGACTCTGGATCTAAGAGCATTGATGTCTTTCCTTCTGGGGATACACCATGTTGTAATCCATGCTAAGGTTAGCTAAGATTCGACGCTCATCGAGGGTTGCCTTCCAATCCTCCTCCTCCCAAGTCTCAACCAAAACAGTCTCCCTTATTAATTTTTGCGTTCTTCTCCAGATCTTATCTGGTGGATTGGCTTTGTCCTGGAAGATCCCTTGATTTCGCTCTTTCCATAGAAGCCAGAAGACAAAACCTATGGCTAAACTCTAGGCTCTCCTTACTACTGGGCATGAAAATTGGCCCTTTCTCCTTTGGAAGATGGTCTGTTTAATATCCAAAGGGTCCCTATTAGATTTTCCACAGAGGTTCCTGACCTCATCCCACTAATGCTGGGCAAAGGGGCAAGAGTTCAAAAGGAGTTCCTGTGTTTCATTCTCCTGTTTACATTGTCTACATCTAGGGGGGTCCCTGGAAGCCTCTTTTCTGTAACTTGTCACACGTCAGGATTCTTCCCTTTCCTACTAGCCATGCAAACATTGATACCTTTGGCCACCACTTATTCCTCCATATTTGTTTCCAATCTAAAACTTCCTCTTCTCTTTCTTGTCGAGTGGTTAAATAATAGGCTTCTTTGACTGTGAAGGTCCCTTTGGTAGATTTTCCCCATCTAAGAATATCCAGTCTTGTTCCAATTTTAATTCTTCTTGATTCCATCTCTTTTACAAGTATCTTTGTCTGTTCTTGGTCTATATTTTCGTCCCATTCTTCTAGTTTCCTCCAAGTTCGCCAGGTCTCATCTATATCCTCTTCTTTCCAGTATTCTTTTACGTACTTTAATCCCTCCATTACTGCCTTTTGGTATGTGCTTTGCAGAGCTTGAATATCGACCATTCTATCCCTTTGCTGCCATGCCTCCTCCCAAAATTTGGCTATACTTCTGTTCCTAATTTCCTAGAAGGCATATTTGCCTATGATATCTCTGTTCTGGCTAGCTAGGTCCCATATTGTAGATTCTTTTGGGACTTCTTCCAATCTGAGGATACCTTTTGTTGTTAAGGGCATATTATATTTTTGGGTCCATATCTGTTTCCATAAGTCATTTCCTCCCCTCATCCACCTCCACCACGGCTTCGCCCCTAGAACTTGGTTTAGGATGTCCGGATCCCTAAGACTAAGTCCTCCTTCTTCTTTTTGTTTTGATAGACCTTTCCACGACACAAGGGCCTATTTCCTTTGATGTTTATGTCCTCTCGATATCAATTTTCCGAAAATTTCCTTCATTCTTGCACAAACTCCTTTGGGAGCTTCCATTACTAATAGAGGATAGATTGGAATGGCTTGGAGAATTAATTTCAGAAGCACTAGTCTTCCTGCTATATTTAGTGAGTGAAAGGACCAATTCGCAAGTCTATTCTTGAATTTTTCTATTGTTTGCTGCCAGTTTGCTATTCTTATAGGGTTTAGAGCTAGTTGATTCCCCAAGTATTTTGTTGGTAAATCTCCTGATCGAAAGCCCAACGTTCTAGTCAAGTGGGCTTTCATCGGCTCTGGGGTATTAAAGATAAATGTAAAAGATTTGTCTTTGTTGATTTCCATACCCGACGCTTCCATAAACAGATCCAAAATCCTTTTTACTCTCTTCACTTCCTTTAGAGAGACCTCACAGAAGAGCATGATGTCATGTACGAACTCCTGGTGCGTGATAGGCAAGTTGTTTCCCCATAACCTCAGCCCCTTGAACTTTCTTTCCCTCATCTCTTTTTTGAAGTATCTTCCCAGACCTTCTGCCGCCATAATGAACAATAAGGGAGATAAGGGATCACCCTGTCTTAACCCTCTTGTGGCATTAAAGGTTGAAGTTTGCGCTCCATTCAACAGAATAGAGAAATTAGGCATTGATATCATGTTATAAATCCAGTCTATCCATCTGTTGCAAAAACCAAATGCCGTAAGAATTGCCCTGACGTACTTCTAGTTTAGGCGGTCATAAGCTTTTGATAGGTCCAACTTTACCATCATTCCCCTCTCCTTTTTTTGTTTTAGAGAATGGATCACTTCCTGGGAGACTACCAAACCATCTAGGATTTGTCTCCCCTCCACAAAGCCAGTTTACTCTGGGGAGATTATGCTAGAGAGAATTAGTTTCAGTCTTTTAGCCATCAAAGTAGCAATAATTTTATAAATTACATTACAAAGGGTTATTGGGCGGAAACCTTGGGCGTTCTCTGATTTAGTAGATTTACGAATAAGAGAAAAAAGGGTAGAGTTAAGACCCAGCCATACCTTCTGCTATCTACGAGATTCCTCTACCACCTCCAGGATATCTTGTCTCAAAAAATGCCATCCTGCTTGGTAAAATTCCGTCGTAAATCCATCCGGTCCTGGGGCTTTGTTTTTCTTCATTCCCTTCACTATTTCCTCCACTTCTTCTAGCGTTGCTTCCCTCATCAAAGCCTTATTTTGGTCTTCAGATGTTATCTTTGGGATTTCATTGCAGATCCTTTCCATAGCCTCTTCTCTGTCAGCTCGGGGTTCAGTCAACAAATCTTTGTGATACCCAACTAGTACCTATTCAATTCCCTCATGCTCTATTATTCTTTGCCCTTCTTCATTTATGATAAAGAAAATTATGTTCCTTTGCCTGTGTTGGATCATGGCTTGGTGGAAGAACTTTGTGTTCCTTTCTCCATCGCAAAACCAATTTATCCTAGACTTTTGTTTCCATAAAATTTCTTCCTGTTTTCTCCATTCCTCTAATTGGCTAATCAGAATTCCCTCTTCTCTACTTTTCTCCTCATTTCGTCCTTCTACTATAATTTTCTGTTGTATCTCTTCCATTTTTTTCTCTAATCTCTGCTTCTCCATTAATATGTTCCCAAACTCTTCCTTGTTCCATTTTTTTACTTTCCTTTTGAGTTATTTTATCTTTAACTGAAAGGTATGCATCTTACATCTTCCTCTTTGTTGACTCTGAGTCCACCATTCCTCTACCTTCGGCATAAACTGCTTATTCTTGAGCCAGAAGGCCTCCAACCTGAAAAGACATTTGTGGGGGTTCTTCTTGATGTCTATCTCCAATATGATAGGCCAATGATCAAAGCCCATAGCAGGGAGAATCATTGACTCTACAAATACATCCCTATTTATGATCTATTCTGATATTAAGAATCTATCCAGTCTGGATGCTATTTGATTTTTGCCTCCTCTTGTATTGTTCCAGGTATGGACCCCATTTATCATCGGAATATCTACCAGTCTTTGCTCTGTTATCATTTCACAGAAAGCCTCCATGTCTTGGTCCGGTCTAGTTGCTCCTCCTCTCTTTTCTCCTAATGTTTTAGTCATATTAAAGTCCCCTCCTACAATCCACAGAATCCCTGAAAAGATCCTTCAGATAGTTTGCATGTTTTTAAGGAATTTTTTGTCTTCCCTTGGTATGTGCAAACCATATACTCCTGTGATGTGTATCCACTTAGAAGACTGTATCATTTTAATGAGCCAGAGAGGATTTGGGGAAGGCTAACACAGTTTTTGAATTGCACCTCCTTCGGGTTCCAACGGACTGTCAGTCCTCCTGCCGTGCCTGTCGCATCCTGACCCATTACCTCATAATGAATATTGTATTTCTCATTATTTCTTCTAATTTTTGGGAACTGATCTTCATTTCTTGGATTATCATTATACCGGGTTTGTCTTTCCTCACCATGTCCTTGAGATACCTATGATTTCCTTTACTATTAAGACCTTTGTTGTTCCAGCTTGTGACTATCATTTTATAGTTTTTTGGATGGTTGTTGAAATACTTCTGAAAGAGGTATAACTCTACCCGAGTTTACCAGTGTTTCCCCAACCACTTGAATGGTTTTGCTCATTGGTCGTCTCCCTCTTTTCCTACCTCCTTTGCCAGAACTGCCCATTCCCATACTCTGGGCTCTTCCAGTTGACTTTCTAGAAGAGTTCCTTTCTTTTCCTTGTATTTTTGGAACATCTCTTTATACAACTACTTTTGATCCTCTGGAATGAACCTCTCATCTAGGTTCTTCCAGTCCTGTAACAGCCTTTTCATTACTTGCTCCTCATCACTTCCACTGTCCTTTTGGGGGTCAATCTCCATCTGAGATGGTTCTACTAACATGTCTGTGTTTCCCTTTGTTCCTCATTTTTCCATGTTTCCCTGGTTTATGTCCGGCTCCTTTGTATCTTTAGCGAAATCCATAAGTTCTTCTATGCTTTCTGCTTTTTCCATCTCTCCTTCTTCTTCCTAGAGGACCTTGAACTTGTTTTGACATTCTACTAGCATTGTTTTGGCAGATTGTTGCATTCTTGTCATTCCTTTCCCTAGTCTTCTTTTTATAGGGATTTCCTGGAAACCCTCCTCCACTCCTTCTGTGTCTTCTGTCTTTCTCTTTTCTGCTTCTTCTTTCCTTAGTGTTTCCTTTGCAGCATTTAGTGGGCATTGTTTGAAGAGATGGCCATATTCATGGCACCTTCTACATCTGAAGGGTATGTGTTCATAATCCAACGGTTGCTACCATACTTCGTCGTGGTATTGTAACTCTATGTACTCCAACAATGGTTCTGATATATTCATGTATACACATATCTTTGCATAGGATGTATATCTCCCTCTTTTTGTGGTCTCTAATACTTTGACAAATGTCTCTATTGTATTGCCTATTCCTTCCAGATTCTCAGGGTCCTAAAACTCTATTGGTAAGCCAAACAATCTTATCCAGATGGGTGCTCCTAACATCTTTTCTTGGTCTGGATTGTAACAGTCTTCCCAGTGCCTCATGAATAAACTAGCGTTATTCATGAAATACGGTCCCCCTTCAAAGGTTCTTTCCCTGTCCTCTAGATTTGAGAATATCACTGTAAAAAATTCCTTTGCCCCCAGCTTCAGATCTATATGTCCTTTCAATTTCCATCTTTGTTGTATCCACTTCACCAGGTCCTTTTCGGACAACCAAACCCCACAAACTTACATATCAGAGCATGGTCCCTCATGTAGCATCTGTACTCTTCAAGTTTGTTATTTGGAATCACAAACCTCGGTTTTTCAGAGCTCTGGGAAGGCATCTGCCTCCTAGTCTTGTTTGCTATTAGTTTCCCATGACTGGCGCATCTCTGCTATTTTCCTTTGGGCCTCTTTGTAGTCCGCTTCCACTTGCTTCTCCCACTGTCATAGTTTTGTAGGAGGGGATCTCTCCCCTCCTTGGATCCCCTATCATGGTGTCTTTCAGTTCCTCCCTGATTTATGAACCTGCCCTCCTCTTTTTTATGTCGTTGCTGACTTGATTGCATGCAGGATGCTCGTCCCCCTGCCCTTAACTCCGCTGCTACTCCTCTTTCATGCTTGTCGTTGTTAACCCTCAATTATTGTTAATTAATTATTATTTTTTATTATATTTCAATATAATTTTTGTTATTATAAATTTATGAAGCTCTGTGTAGTAGATACAAATAAATCTTTTATCAACCACTTTAATTGATTAAATATGATTATACTAATTATAATGTTTTATTAAAATTAAAATATTTTTATTTCTCTTTATTAATAACTATTTTAAATAAATAATTATATATTTATAATTATTAAATTATATATTTAAAATATATAATTATTAAATTATATATTTAAGTTATAAATTACGTTATGATACATAAGTTATTAATACTAACATAGCACTTGTTTTTATGTTTATTTGCTTAAAGAATTTATGAACCATAAAATAATTTATAAAATATTAATAAATATGTCATCATTATTATATGATTTACCTTTTATGATTACACGTATTAATACTTTTGACAATTTAACTCACTATTATTATTATCAAATATGCATTCCATCATTACATATATTATAGAGTTTGAAAATGGCATTAAAAGCGGAGGAGTAACCATTTTGCCCTGAAAACAATGGAAATTCAGTTATGGTTTTGAAGCTTTGAAGTATTAGCATTCAGTTATGGTTGTGAAGCTTTGAAGTATTAGAAATTTAGTTATTGTTACGAAGCTTTGGAATATTGGGTAGTAATAAAATGGTTAATTTTGTTAAATCAATTTCCATTCAAAAAAATCATTCAAATATTTTATTCCCCTAATGCTAAATCAATTTCCATTTTTACTATCAGGAAAACTATTCAAATACTTTATTTCGGTCAAAATTTGGTGGTCCTTGCAAAATTGTTACGTTTAGGCAACGCCTGCGAAAACAACTTCAGCTTTACTTTATCAATAAAATATTGGTAAAATTGGTTCCATACTCAACCCCTACGAAAAGTTAAAACAACTTCGACTTTACCCTATCAATATAAAAAATTGTGCATCACGTATTAATTTATAAATGATAACGAGTGAAGACCTCACCTTAGAAGATAAAGGATATTCCATTCCAGATTTCCATTTGCCATGAGAGAGTTTTTCAATTTTAGCATCTATTAGCTGCTTCTTGTTATTTGATTAAAGTTGACATGTTTCTGCGGTATATAATATAATATCACTTGCATGGAACTGTAATATTCAATTAAACACTTCAGTATGTACATCACATAGTTAAATTACAAAATACAAATTAATATTATTAAATAAGTTTATAATATTAATCCTAGAGTTTAATATAAATTTCTTGGGTTTATAATCATGGGCAACCATGGTTCAATGTCACGTTGTGAAAAAATGTTTCAATATGAAAATCAACCATGGTCAACCATGGTCAAATGTCTCATTGTGACATATATTGTCTCAATATGAAAAGAAAACATGGTCAAACATCGTCAACCATGTTTATTTTAGGGTTTATAGTATTTATCTTAGGGTTTATATACTTAGGGTTTACAATTTAACCCCTTTGGTTTAATATTACTCCCTTAGGTTTTTAGTATTAATCGCTTGGGTTTATTATTCCTTTGGGTTTATAATATTAATATGTTGGGTTTATTAATCTAAGGGCTCATTTTCCTAGGGTGTAATATTATTCATAGGGTTTATAATATAAATCCTTGGGTTTAATATAAACCCCTTGGGAATATAATCATGTTCCAATGTCACATTCTCACAAGAAAATTCTCAATATGAAAATAAACCATGGTCCAGCATTGCAATGTGACAAAGATAATCTCGATCTGAAAATCATTCATGTTCAATCATGATAAACCATGGTCCAACATCGCTTTGTGACACATATTGTCTCAAAATGAAAATGAACCATGGTCAACGACAATCAACAATGTTTATTTTAGGATTTACAATATTTATCTTAGGGTTTATATACCTTGCAGTTATAATATTAATCGCTTGGGTTTAATATTATTCCCTTATGTTTGTAATACCTTGGGGTTTTATAATTAATCCCTTGGGTCTATAATATCAATCTATTTGGTTTATTAACCTAAGGGTTCATATTCATAGCAAATAATATTATTCATAAGGATCATAATATTAATCCTAGGATTTAAGGTTCATAATATTAATCCTAGGATTTAATATAAACCCCTTGGGTTTACAATCATCGTCACGCATGGTCAACCATGGTCTAATGTCACATTGTGCAAAATATTGTCTCAATATGAAAATAAACCATGGTCAACTATGGTCAACCATGGTCCAATGTCGTATTGTGACGAAGATTGTCTTAGTATGAAAATCAACGTTGGTAAACCAATGTCAACGATGTTTATTTTAGGGTTTATAATATTTATCTAAGGGTTTTAATACCTTGGGTTTTCAGTATTAATCCCTTGAGTATATTATTTCATTGGGTTTATATTATCAATTCCTTAGTTTTATTAATCTAAGGGTTCATTATTCCTGGGGGATAATGTTATTCATAAGGTTTATAATATTAATCTTTGGGTTTAATATTAATCCATTAGGTTTATAATCATGGTCAACCATGGGCCAATTTGACATTGGGACAAATATTTTCTCAATATGAAAATCAATTAATGTCACATTATGACAAGGAGTGTCTCAATATTAAAATATTGGCTCAATATAAAAATCAATCATGGTGAACCATAGTCCAACATCGCATTGTGACAAATATTGTGTCAATATGAAAATCAACCGCGGTCAACTATGGTTAACCATGTTTATTGTAGGGTTTATTATATCTAACCATGTTTATTTTAGGGTTTAACATGAAATCAATCATGGTCAACCATGGTCCAATGTTTCATTATGACAAAGATTTTCTCAATATGAAAATCAACCATAATCAAACATGGTCTAATGTCTCATTATGATAAATATTGTCTTGACATTACAATCAATCATGGTCAACCATAGGTAATCATGGAAAACCATGGTCACATTGTGACAAGGATTTTCTCTTGGTCCAATGCTACAATGTGACACATATTGTCTCAATATGAAAATCAACCATGGTTAACCATGGTCAACCATTGTCCAACATCACGTTGTGCCAAAGGTTGTGTCAATATGAAAATCAATCATGGTCAACCATAGTCCAATGTCGCATTGTGACAAAAATTTTGTCAATATGAAATTCATCAGTGGCCAACCATGGTCAACCATGTTTATTTTATGGTTTTTAATATTTATCTTAGGATTTATATACTTCGGGTTTATAATATTTATCTCTTGGGTTTATAATCTCTTGGGCTTTTAATATTAATCCCTCGAGTTTACAATATTTATCTTAGAGTTTATACATCTTGGGTTTACAATATCGATCCCTTGGTTTTAATATCATTCTCTACATTGTGACAACCATGGTCATGTATGGTCCAACGTCACATTGTGACAAAGTTTGTCTTAATATGAAAACCAACGATGGTGGAGGCTGATGCTGTGGCGGAGGAAGATTGAGCCATTGCTGATTCTAAAATACAAATATAGATGATGGGTTGAAAGATGTTCGATGCTACCGAAGCAGCTTGCGAGAGATGAGATTAGCGAAGAGTTTGAGAATAATGGAAATTCTCGAAACAAAATGTAATGAAAAATGTTGATGTTGTGCAGAGAAATTTAAATTATGTTAAAAGCCTCCGATGGGAAAAAATTATGGCAAAAATTGCAATGAAAAATTTGTTGATGTTTTCCAAAGAAATTTAGAAACATAGCTTTTGCAACTTCAAACAAAGAGCACATCAGAGCATAGAATGAATATGCATACAAAAGTTTATCCAAAATATGGAGAAAAAAGTTTGCAACTAACTTGTATGCATGCGGACGTAGGACCTGAGAGGAAATTAGTCGAATTGTTTTTTTAAGGATGGCTTTTTTTCACCTTGAGCAGCTCTCAAGCATCTTATGCTTTCTTTTTAACCTTGAGCAGCTTTTTTTTAACCTTGAGCGGCTGTTAATTATTTTATGTTATTTTGTATAAACACGGTTGTTAATTATTTTATGTTATTTTGTATACATAGTTTTGTTTATTAAATATTACATAGTTATTATTAAATTCTCATTATTATATAAATACTTTTATTATATTATAATTATTATATAAATTACATAAATAATTTTATTAAATAAAATGTTTAAAATTTAACACTTATTTTTATGTTTATTATCCTGAAAAATTTATCAAGAAAAAACAATTTATAAAATAGTGATAACTTTGTATGATATAACGCTCCAGCGTTACACATACTAATGTTTTTGACAATTTAACAGACAATTATCATCTCATACGCATTCCATCATTACAGGTATTATAGAGTTTGACAATTGCATTGAAAAGTGCGCATTCCCAGGAGTAACAATTTTGCTCAGAAAATAATGGAAATTGCCCTGTTAGAAAGTTTTGCAAATTTAGTTAAGGGATGAGTGGTTAATGATACTAAATCAATTTCCACTGTTAGAAAAACTATTTAAATACTTTATTCAGATGAAAATTTGATGATGCTAAATCAACTTCCTGTAATATCCCTAAAACCTTATAATAATATTTATCATTTATACAAGTAAAAATATTATTGTTTTCACATGTGAAAATCCAATTACTCCATTGTTAGGTTGTGGTTAGAATAAGAAGCAATTAGAAATTCTTGGCAAAGAATGTGGTAACCTCTGTTGTATCAAGAATCACTGATTCACCACATAAACCCACGCTAAACAGAGGAATTGGGGTTATACGGGAAGGAGCGATATTGAATGCATTATTTTATTGGGAGAGCATGGTGATAAACTAGCCCTTGTTTGTATCAAACTCGAATCATTATTTTCAGAACTGAATTCATCACATACGAAGCCAAGAACAAAGAAAAGTCTGGTAGCCAAAACAATCAACCAGATCTTGTGGTTGTCGTTGTGGATAATTCTTTGATCGCAGAATATAATTGTTTTAGCACCAAATAGAAAGGTCCTCGAAATGGATGCTTCACGTGACAGGGAGGGTGATTTGAACAACCTGTATTAAGAGGTCGAAGATGATTATTCTCAGTCCAACTAACACACACAGAATTCGTTGGCCTCACGCGGGATTGCTTACAAAAGAAAAGTTTTCTTATCATTTCTCCTAAACGAAGAACTTGCATATGAATATTTTTTACAGAGAAAAGAAAGTAGTATTGCTTGAAAATGAAAGTTGCATATAAATATAGTTTGCATAGCCTATTTACATTTAAATATAAGTTACTACATTATTTTCACAAAAAGAGAGATATATATTGTGCAGATAGAGCATTTACTGAATTATTTTCCAAGAAAATGAGAGGTTTATATATATTCCATATACAGATGATTTTAATGATGTTACAAGTACATACATCACACTTGTAAATTACAAAATACGAATTGGTAAGATCAGGTGCGGTTCATTGTCCGCATTGGGAGATCGAGGAGATCTAGCAGGCCATGTCCATTTACCATTTGCGCTTTTCATTAGACCTTTGTTTCCTTCATGCCACAAGTGGAACGGGATATGAAGGCTATTGATCAATTAGTTACAGCTTTTATTGACAAGAGCTGGATGCCGACCTGAAGATTTGAAGGATTTGTTTTCCCCAACGTAGCCATCCAGAAAATGGAGATAAACCTCTAAATTTTCTGCTGTGTAATTATAAAATGGTATAAAGTGCTTGGAGGTATGGTGTTTTGGTCCAGTGTTTGATGGATATGGTTTTAGTTCAGTTAGGTAGTTAGTTTTCGTGAAATTCTATTGATTTTGGTTTTGTGCTTGATGTAATTTGCTCGTCTCCTGGTTAACGAGAGCAATGTGGTTATGAGAATAGCAAATTCAAATTTTTTATACGAAATATGAAATATGTTTAATTAATTTTTGTCTTACTTTTAGTTAATTAATTAATTAAAAGTTAAGAAGTATTTTTAAGTATAGTTTAAGTAACAGATGAAGTTAAAAAAAAATTCATAATTATTTTTTCTTATTAATTTTGTTCAAAATATGGTATATATTTTTAAAAATCATAAGTTTAAGTTGTTTAATTTGTTAAGATGTAGTGCATCAAAGGTCTTTTAGGGTGCTAAATCTATTTAAAGTGCATTTTAAATAACAAGAAATAACAATCTTGCTAGAAATTGTATTGAGATTTTGGGAAAAAAGATCTATTTTGTCAATTAAATAGACCACAAGGCATTTTTATTAATATATATTAAATAATATACGTTGATTAATAAATTTTTATTTATATATATTAAATATTTTTATAGGTTAAAATTTAAGTTAAGTGAATTATTTATATTATTTTTTATTATTTGGTATAATTTGTATAAGAATATATGTTATACGAGGTTATATATTAAGGTGAGAAGGGGAAGAGTATGTAACCTTCTATAAATTTTAGTAATATGGTTTTAGTTTAGTTAGGTAGTTTTCGTGAAATTCTATTGATTTTGGTTTTGTGTTTGATGTAATTTTCTTTTCTAGTTGTTAAGGAGAGTAATATGGTTATGAGAATAGTAAGGAACACTATGTAAACCTCAAATTTTTTATATGCGGTATGTTTAACTAATTTTTGTCTTAGTCTTAGTCAATTAATTGATTAAAAGTTAAGAAGTATTTTTAAGTATAGCTTAAGTAATAGATGGATTTAATTTTTTTTTTCTAACTATTTTTTCTCATCAATTTGGTTTAAAACAAGGTACATATTTTTAAAAATCAAAAGTTTTAAGTTGTTTAATTTGTTAAGATGTAGTGCCTCAAGGGTCTTTTAGGGTGTTAAATCTATTTAAAGTGCGTTTTAAATAACAAGAAATAACAATCTTGCTAGAAATTGTATTGAGATTTTGGGTAAAAAGATCTATTTTGTCTACTAAATAGACCAGAAGACATTTTTATTAATATATATTAAATAATATTGTTGATTAATAAATTTTTATTTATAAATGTATATATTTTTTATTTTTTATTATTTGGTATAATTTGTATAGGAATATATGTTATACGAGGTTATATGTTTAAGGTGAGAAGGGGAAGAGTATGTAAGCTTCTATAAATTTTAGTAATATGGTTTTAGTTTAGTTACGTAGTTAGTTTTCATGAAATTCTATTGATTTTGGTTTTGTGTTTGATGTAATTTGCTTTTCTAGTTGTTAAGGAGAGTAATGTGGTTATGAGAATAGTAAGGAACTCTATTTAAACCTCAAATTTTTTATATGCAGTATGAAATATGTTTAACTAATTTTTTGTCTTAGTCTTAGTCAATTAATTGATTAAAAGTTAAGAAGTATAAGTATAGCTTAAGTAATAGATGAATTAAATTTTTTTTTTCTAACTATTTTTTGTCATCAATTTTGTTTAAAACAAGGTACATATTTTTAAAAATTATAAGTTTAAGTTGTTTAATTTGTTAAGATGTAGTGCCTCAAGAGTCTTTTAGGGTGCTAAATCTATTTAAAGTGCATTTTAAATAACAAGAAATAATAATCTTGCTGAGATTTTGGGGGAAAAAAATCTATTTTGTCTATTAAATAGATCACATGACATTTTTATTAATATATATTAAATAATATCTATTGATTTAATAACTTCTTATTTATAAATATAAAATATTTTTATAGGTTAATATTTAAGTGAAAATTTTATATTATTTTTTATTATTTGGTATAATGTGTATATGAATATATGTTATAAGAGGTTATATGTTTAAGGTGAGAAGGGGAAGGGTACGTATGCTTCTATAAATTTTAGTAATAAAATAGTTATGTGGAGGATATCCCTTATCTCAGAGAATATTATACAATCAAAAGTACCAAGAACTAAGGATTCCACTCTAATAGGATATACAAATCGTAATATCCCTCTGTATTCTTACTATTTCATTATAATAGAGTAAGAGGACATGTACTTTTTTTAAAATTAAATTGTAACCATACATATATACACATGAACTCTTAGGATGTCATAAAATGTTTGATCTGGAAGGAAACAAAGGACTAATAATTCTTTTATATCTACTTGCACTTCAAAATTCTCCTTACCATCAATTTCCACTATATTCACTATCAACTTCAAATTGTCATATCCCCGCACTACATTTTTTCTCATTGTCATTATTATATTTACTGTAGTTTGGTGTGGTGGTTTGGCCATGCCAAACCACCACCACCACTAGCTCGCAAACCTGGCACTGGAGGTAGTGCATTCAATCTAAGGTGGCTATGAGATCTACATGTTCCTCCCTTTTGATTCTCTCATTTGTTTCCATCTAATCTAGTAAAGGTTGGATTAATTCTCAACAATTCTCTAGGCAACAATGTTGAATTTCCTGTAGGTCGGTTTCCAAGAAGTTGCCAGACCCATGACTCCTCTTCCTAGCACTCCTCATTCCTCCTTGCCTCTAAGCTTAAGGAGGTCGTCTGCCTCTCCTCGTTGTCTGCCCACCACTTCCACATCCCCCTCATGCACCAGTAATCAGGCGCTTGGAACGTCCCATAACCTTTCCTGACCAACTCGAGCCAACACCATCCTACCCCGAATTGACTAGTGGGATGGCCAATTCTAGATATTCATGTCCTGCCAAGCTATGTATCATAGGGAGCAAAGACTAACAACATTACGGGGATGTCCTATTCCTAAAGGGGCCTGCGATACCACAACAGTCACTACAAATAGGAAAATCGGAGTGGTCACCCACTGACTAGGCAAGCTCAACTCTGAACCACCAACGTCTCCTCTCTAAAATCCAAACCTTCTTGTCATCTGAGCAAGAATGTGAACCACAATACATCTTCCGAAGCAGCACCTTGTTTCCCACCACCCTTCGCCACACCACCTATCAATTCCACCGTGGAAATGCCTGGACAAAGCACCAAGGTGGTTGAATTCTAGGCCCAGAGTGGTTTAGGTGAACCCCACTCCGACCAAAGCACACCACCACCCTTCGACACTCAACCCTAGTGAATTGCAGGAGAGTAGCTCTCCTTCGCCTGATATATACCAAAAACCACAAGAGCCACACAATGTGGCTACACTCATCCTGCAAGAGACTTTACCTATGCACCCACTTTCTACACCCACTAGAGAACCATAAGTCCATGCCTTCCAAATCTAGGTTGTTATTGTTACCTCAATCTGTACTGCACCAAACCAGAAAATCCTAGGGAAACCTTCTAGGGATAGGTGCAAGCCAGACAACCTCGCTCAAACCCAGAGGGAAAACACTTCCAATGCCTCAAAAACCAAAAGGTCAGACTCCTCTGCCTTCATTGTGTTGCATAAAACCATTCAGACACATGAATTTGAACCACCACCTCAACACAAATGTCATTCAAATTAACCATTTGTCGCCTTAGAACATCTCCTCCCACACTTGACATGGTGTTGGGTTGTTTCACATGCTCGACATTACTCACTTGTGATCACTTAATGAAGTGAGGGGATGATCCCCCTTACACTTGCCGCATGACTATTGACATGGGCCATGAGGAGCCACGTAGTCCTAGTATCACACACCCATCAAGGAATTATTTTATTATTATTATTAATGTTAACATTATTAATAATAAAATAAATTTAAATACCATTAAAATTTAATAATATTAATATTATTAAAAATTTAACATTATCAAAAGTTTAATATTTTTACTATTAATTTATAATATCAAAACATAATATTAACATTAATATTAATAACAATATTTGATATTAATATTAATGAATGTTATTATTAACAATATTAACAAACATGTTTTGATGTTAAAATGTTAAAGAAATTTATCCAACTTCACAATTCAAAAAATATTATCTGACATGGAAATTTGGTTAACATTGTGTCATGTGACATTATGTTGCAATGTATCTAATGACACAATATTAAAAACATTACTACAATGTGATATTACAAAACTAACAAATAATTTATCATAAAATGTGATATTGTTGCAATTTATGCAAAGTCATAATGGGACAAACACTGTCACAATATGACATTACAAAATTAACACAGTGTCATGGTTATGCAAAAAAAAATTGTGTGAAACTAATATGAAAAAAAATGTTTTGAAATTACAATGAAAAAAATCTAGCATCACATTGTGACAAATGAACCAAGGTGAGATAGAAACAATCACATTGTAACAACACATGTTATGGTTTTAGAATGATACAAAAATTTATTCAGCGCCGTAAGGTGAAAAACATTATCCAACTCTGTAATGTCACAAACCTTATCGCAATGTTGCATTACATTGCAATTTTTCCAAAATCATAGTGTGGCAAAAATTGTCACATGGTAACAAGAAGTGTTACCCATTGTCCCTAGGAGAGGAGGTGATTGTATGGGCCCACCAGTTCTAAATCACCCATGCCCACGGCGTAGTGGTTCTAAGCGCGTTAACAGTTATCATACCCCATGCCCAGGAAAGAGGAGGTGGGTGATTCTATGTGTGCCAATGTAACATAAATTCCCAACCTATATAATTGTTTTTTTTATAGTTTAATTTATAAATATTTGAATTGAGTCTTATAATTCATATAATACTTCATAACACAACAATTTCCTATTCATCCAATCTCATTTTTCTATATATATAATTTTTAAAAATACACATTTTTAAATATAATATTTTTATAATATTATACCAAATATAAGAATAAATATACTTTTTATAATATTATACAAAATATAAAAATACTACTAGCATCTAACACTTGTGAATTACAAAATAAGAATTGGTAAGATCAGGTACGATTCATAGTCCGCAGTGGGAGATCGAGGAGATCTAGCAGGCCATGTCCATTTACCATTTGCACTTTTTACTAGACCTTTGTCTCCTTCATGCCACTAGTAAGAAGGGATATGAAGTCCATTGATCAATAAGTTAGAGCCCTTATTGACAAGAGCTGGATCCTGACCTGACGATTTGAAGGATTTGTTTTCCCCAAAGTAGAAATCTAGTAAATGGAGATAAACCTCTAAAATTTCTGTTGTGTAATTATAAAATGGTATAAAGTGGTTAGAGGTATGGTGTTTTGGTCCGGTGTTTGATGGATATGGTTTTAGTTTAGTTAGGTAGTTAGTTCTCGTGAAATTCTATCGATTTTGGTTTTTTGCTTGATGTAATTCGCTCTTCTAGTTGTTAAGGAGAGCAATGTGGTTATGAGAATAGCAAGGAACATTATGTAAAATTCAAATTCTTTTGTATGCAATATGAAATATGTTTAACTAATTTTTTTCTTAGTTTTAGTCAGCTAATTAATTAAAAGTTAAGAAGTATTTTCAAGTATAGTTTAAGTAATAGATGAAGTTAAAAAAAATAATTCTTAATCATTTTTTCTCATTAATTTTGTTGAAAACATGGTATATATATATATATTATTTATTTATTTATTTTCTGTAAAATTAGGCATTCTTCATTCCAAATGACAAAACAAAATTACAGCATACTAGAGTTCAGGTGGCGGGTCTACCCGCTAGAAACCAGACTGCCACCTTTCGGCGTTAAAACCTGACCAAAATTTAAACATGTTTTGCTCCTTTTTCCTGTCATAACCATGTTTTTGTCTATTACTGACTAAGCTAACGACAAGAGCATGACTCAACTACCAGAAATAGTTCGACGTTATCAACATTTAAAACAAAAGAAAAGACTTAGCTCAGCTAATCCTCGTCTGACGAATTGACTGGGGCAGGCTTTGAGGCGTTGGTACCCGGCTTCAGTAGCTTCTACTCTATGGCCCATTTGAGTTCCAGCATCAATTGTTCCATGTTCTTCAGCAACAGATGGTTTCTGGCTGCCTAGACTTGGAAAACCACAATCTCTTTCAGCAGAGTATTCTTGATATATCCGATTCTTCCGCCAGTTGGCTTTTGAGATGCTCTTTAGCCTACTTGCATTCCTCATCCTCTTCTTCACGGACGCCAGATTCACCTCCATAGCCCGTGCAACCATATGTTTCATGATCCAGTAATGCTAAAGCGTTTTATTGAACAGGGAATTTCTACCTCTTGTGGTTCCTGGGTCCGGGATCATATCCTCCCAATCCTCGCAGGGGATTTCTTTGTTCTCGCTGATATCTTGTAGCTCTCGCTCCCACCCATTTATTTGGGTGCGAATCTCTAGAGGAATCCCGGCCATGTCCCCATTTATCGTGTGCATGATCTTTTCTAAGTCAGGCTTCCTGCCCCTTTTGTTCGGATGGCTACTAGTGCCATCATCCCAGTTCTTTGTAGATTTACCCTTCCTCGAAGCCATCTTGCCTCAGACCTTGGACCTTGAAATTGTAGGAGCTTTTCTACCTATCATAACAAAAAAACACAAGTCAGTGCTACTGAGTTGAAACACTGTCAAAATCCACTCACTGACCACCTCAGCTTCAGCATGGTTGGTAGTTTGTATCCTTATTACAACATTCCCCGTGAAGCATCTTAAGACCTGCCTCCTGCTCCCCTTAGCCCGAGAAAACCCGCGCCAGACAGCTTGGCGAAACACAACGGACCGAGCTATCTGTTGAGGATAGCTTTCGTGAATAGAGCCACATAAGGAATCCAGGGAACAGATATGGGCGGGGCTGTGGTACCCATCTTGGAGCGCGACAAGACCCATCAAAGCCCCCCTCGCCTCCCGTTTCACTGAACAGGAACCAAAACTAATGCCATGCAAGGCTTCCACTGCTCTTGAGGGAGAGAGGTGAATCAACCAAGTGTCGGGAGGGCCACTATCAGTTCTACTACTGATATTCTGCGCATTGGGGATGAACATTTTTGGTCGAACAAAGATAATGTAATTGCTAACTAACATAATTCCTGGAGGACAGGGACAATAGGAAACATACCACCTTTTCTTGTTGGAGCTAGGGAGGAGGCTTGGTCGCAGAGTCGCGTTGTCACCTTTCCGCTTTTTTTCATGGTTCTTACCAAACTGAATGAGCATTCCATCTGCCTCCTCAGGCATATGGTTGTTATCTACCCGTTGTCCTACCAACTGGGCCTCCACTTGGCCATTTAATTTTCTGACTAACATCCCTGCATGTGTACCTCGGGAAGAGGCGTGACTTGACCAACCTCCTTTATGCATCATTACTCCAATATCCTCCTAGCTGCTCCTACCGTAACCTTTCTGTACTCCTTGTGCCACCTATCGTCCTTCCTCTGTCTATTACCCCGACTTCCCAAGCTAACTCCATATCCTTCCTTGATGATGTTTCATTTCTCGCTTCTTCTCCATCCCCTCGACCTATCCTACCTTGCCTCGTCATCTACCCAATTCTATCATTCCTATTACTGTTGTCCTTTCCCACGAATGTGTTGTCCATTCCCATCCTCTGCAATCTTTCCTCGCAGCTGCTGCATGTCGCCTAATCCTGGTCGTTCACCTCGGGCATGCCTTTAATACCTTTATTGACATCAAGCAATTGCTGGAGTTGATCTTTCTCCTCTGGGAGAAGTTGAGACAGACCTTCACTATCTATGTCTTTTCCTTGATTTCGACTGCCACAGTTCGCGAGCCAGTCCGCCGGTTTGTTTCCTGATCGTCTAATGTGTGATGGAATTAGATAATCGATTCTGGGCAGGAGTTTCCCAATTTATCCTACAAGCCATGCCATTCTCCATCTTTTACTAATTTTATCTGGTGGTTATTGCTGCTGAAGTTTGCTAACCATGTCTACCACCAACTTCAAGTCTCCCTCGATTTGGAGTCTTTTGAAATTGACCTGTATAACAATTTCCAGGCCTCGTTTCAACGCATGCAGTTTTACTTCATTATTTGAGGCTTCCCCGTAGTCCATCGCAAAGGTTCGCAAGGTTCTTCCCCCAGCATCTCTGAAGACTCCCCTAATGCCAGCCTCTCCTCGGTTATGTTTTGCGATGCCATTGAAATTAAGCTTTATGGATCCCTGCGGGGGATGGCGATACTAGTTGCTTTCGGCCACTTATCTGATCTGGTCTTTTCTTTTGACACCCCCATTTACCATACTCTAGTTTACCTCGAGTCTTTTCAGGATTGCCTCCTCCGTTTGCGACACCTTCCAGTCTTCGTCCTTCCAGCTTTCCGTTAAGATTGTTTCACGTATGTTCCTGGTGGCTTGTTCCCATATGGCTACGGGGGATCTAGATTCTACTTTGAATATTGCCCCATTCCATGCTTTCCAGATGTTCCAAAGCAGGAACCCGGCAGAAAGGAGCCATGCACGATTGACCATCAGATTCCGGTAAGGTTTTCTCAGCCAATTTGCTATGGTGTTTACGATGTTTCGATAATTTCTGTGATGGCACTAAAACAATTTGAAGTGACTTTCCCATAGGGAATTGTTGATTGTGAATTGGTTCGTCAAATGTTCCATAGTCTCCTCTTGTGAATTGCAGAGAGTGCAGTGGGATGGACCATGGCGCCCCTTCCTCTGCATCTGGTCCTAGGTAAGCGCTCTGTCATGTAGGATAGTCCAAACAAAAAAAGAGACTTTCAGCCAGTGTTTGATTTTCCATAGATTTTTCCATTGTTTGGTTTCCGACTATTGATTTTGACTGAATGTTTCGTAGTAGGCTTCTGCTATAAAGACATTACCTTGAATTCATTTACCCCATCTGAGAATGTCAGACGCTGTTTTCCTTGCTACTTTACGAGATGCCATCTCTGTGTAGAACTCTTGCCATCTGTCGATTTCTGTTTCCTCTTCCCAATCCTCTTCCTGTTTCCAATTGCGCCAATATCCTTCTTCACCTGGCTTCCAGAAATTGCCGATGGTTATTGCCTCAGCCTGGGACGTGAAAGCGTGGATGTTTTGGAGGTTTTCCTTATGGATGAGTCTTTCGTGTTGCTGCCATGATTCCTCCCAAAATCTAGCCTTGTCCCCTGCTCCTATTTCCCAAAAACTGTTATTCCTTACCAGGTCTTTGTTGCCCCTCGCCACGTTCCAGATTGTTGAACCTCTGATCTTCGTCTTACTTCTTAGTCTTCCTTCGGGTTCCCCTGCCACATCGTATTTTCTTTCCCATATCACCTTCCACAAGTCAAGGTCACCCTGAGCCCACCTCCACCAGAGCTTCGCGCCCATGACTTGGTTGAGGAAAAAGGGGTCTCGAAGCCCTAAACCGCCATCTTTGGAGAGCCGACTTAGCCACTCCCATTAGATTAAGGTCCACTTTTTGGATTTGCTCGCACCCTGCTAGAGGAATTTTTTGAACAAAGCAACCAGCTTTTGGCTTACTGTCTTTGGCATAGCTTGGCATGAGATCTGATAAATTGGGATGGCCTGTAGAATAGCTTTAAGGAGGATTAGCCTTCTTGGGGCATTCAATGAGCGAAAGGTCCAATTTTCCATCTTATTTCGGAATTTTTTGTTTAGAAGTTCCCAGTTAGCCATCTTGTATTGATGCTCATGCAACATAATACCCAGGTATTTTGACGGGAAGGTTCCCCTGTTGAAGCCCAGAGTGCACGCCAAGAATATTTGGGCAGCCTGCAGGGTGTTGAAAAAAAACACTTCCGATTAGTCCTTGTTAATCTCCGTCCCAGAAGCTTTGCTAAATTTGGATAAAGTTTTGATGACTCTTTGGGCCTCCTTCAGCGTGGCTTGACCATAGAGCATCACATCGTTTACGAATTGTTGGTGTGAGACGGCGATATCCTTCCCGTAGATTCAAAGGCCCTTTAGCTGATCCCTGGAGACTTGAGCCTTGACCAACCTACCCAATCCTTCTGTAGCTAGGTTGAAGAGAAAAGGAGACAGGGGGTCTCCCTACCCTAGCCCGTGAGAGGGAGTGAAGGCTTTGGAGGGGGTGCCACTTAATAGTATTGACATCACGGGAGTGCCAACCATAGACAAGATCTAGTTTATCCATATTTGGTCAAATCCATGGGCTTTAAGAATGCCTTCCAGATATCCCCAGCTAAGGCAGTCAAATGCCTTAGCCAAACTCAAGTTTGATAAGCATACCAGTGGTGCAGGAATTTTTCAGGGAGTGAATCACTTCCTGGGCCACTATGATGACATCTATCATCTACTGCCCTTTGACAAAGCCTGTTTGCTCTGGGGCAATGAGATTCGGCATGATCGGCTTGAGCCTGTTTACCATGACTGTTGCTAAAATTTTGTAAATAACATTACATAGGGAAATGGGCCTGAAACCCTGCAGTTCATCCGAGCATCCATTCTTCGGGATTAGAGCCAAGAAGGTGGCATTCAAGCCCCGATGCATGTGCTTTGAACACCTGGATTCTTCCACTAGGTCTAGCAGGTCATTCCCCTTAAAACTCCAGGCTGCATGGTAGAACTCAATGGTGAAGCCGTCAGCACCTGGGGCCTTATTTTTCAGCATTTTGTTTACTATCTCTTCAAGTTCTTCCTTGGTGATTACCGTGAGCAGAGCCATATTTTGATCTCTGGAAACTTTCTTAGGGATATGATGGCAAACCTTGTCTATGTCCTCAAATTTGTTTGCATTTGGTTCAGTGAGAATGCCTTTGAAGTGTTCCACCAATAGTTGTTCTATTTTTGTTTGCTGCATCACTTTGTTTCCCTGGCTGTCTTTCAAGGAGAAGATTATGTTGTGCTGGTGATGACTCAGCATTTCTTTATGGAATAATTTGGAGTTTTTTTCCCCGTCTTTTAGCCATTGGACCCGAGATTTCTGCTTCCACAATATTTATTCCTGCTTTCACCTTTCCTCCATTTGAGTGATTACCCAACCTTCCTCCTCAGCCAACTCTTCATTTCGTCCATCCGAGATGATTTGCTGCTATATTCTTTCCAATCTAGATTGGAGTTTGCCTTGCTCCTGTTGAATATTGTCGAATTCTTCCCTGTTCCACTTCTTGATTTTACTCTTGATTTCTCTAAGTCTGAGCTGAAAAGAGTGCAGTTTGTTGCGGCCTTCCTTTCCACTCTTGCTATCCTACCACCGGCTCCTTACTTTGTCTAGGAAATTAGGGGCTCTAAGCCAAAAGGACTCGAACTGGAAGGGCCTCTTTTTATTTTGATCATTCAAGGCAATTTCGAGCTTTATAGGCCAGTGGTCGGACCCTATTGAGGGTAGGATAGAGGCTTCGTAGAAGATATCCAACCCAATTATGTGCTATGATATTAGAAATCTGTCCAGTCTTGATGCAATTTGTTTGGTCCCACCTCTTCTGTTATTCCAGGTGAATTTCCCATTTATAGTTGGGATGTCAACCACCCTTAATTATGTTTGAACGTCTCTGAATCTTTTCATCTCCGGGTCTTCTCTGCTTATTCCACCTTTTTTCTCTTCTCTAGAAGTAATTAAGTTAAAGTCACCTGCTAGGATTCATCTCTGCTCCTGGTGCATATTTCTGAGCTTTGCCAACTGATTGAGAAACAAGCCTCTTTCCGCACGGGTATGGGGCCCATAGACAGCCGAGATTGCCACCCATTCAATTTTCCCTATGAGTGTAAATCTCCCTATCAGGATTCTTGGCATTCCTATCCACCAGTCGGTTAGGAATTTTGCTGGATTCCAAATAATTGCCATCCCTTCTGCACTCCCTTTGGCATCTATAGTTAAATGTTTGTATCTCGGTTTTATTTTATTGAGAATTTCCTCCATCTTCTGGCTTGAGATTTTAGTTTCTTGGGGAAGCATAATTTGAGGTTTGTCCTTCTTCATTCTTGCCACCTGATGTCTTTGTTTTCCTTTCTTGTTTAAGCCTCTAATATTCCAAGATGTCAAAATCATTGGTTAACTTGGGATAGGTTTTGATATACCGTTGATAGTGGGACCACTCTTGCTGTATTGAATAACATTTCGCCCATGAGTTGGATGGAGTCCTTAAGATTTTTTCTTCCTCTTTTTTTCCCCCCTTTGCCTTGTCCATTCTGATCTGGTCTGCTTTCCTTTTGGGTCTCTTGGAATTCTTCTGGTGAGGCTTTGCCTTCTTCAAGTTTGGCTTTATATTGCTGGAAGGTTTCTACATACAACCCTTTTTTTCTTTTGGAATAAACCTCTCATCTAGGTTCTTACATTCATTCAAATGTTTTCTTAAGACTTCTTCCTTTTGACTTAGATCTTCCCGCTGGTCTCCTGGTCTGTCTCCATCTGTTCGGCTTGTTCATCTTATTCCTTACCTTTCTCCGTTGGCTCGCTCAGATCTTTCCTTTTTGATTGGTTTCTTTCGCAGCTCTCACTACTGTCTGACCCCTTATCCTCTTAATTTTCCATGGGTTGGTCTTCCTCTTCCTCCTCTACCTACAATACTCTGAATTTTTTTGGTTTCTCTGGGGCTGATTGTTTTTCCTTCCTTCCTTTCTGGGGGGTTTCCTTGTTCATTTTCCTTTTGCTTTTCACCTCTTGGTATTCCTCCTGATCTGTTGGCTCTTTATTTTTTTGCAGGGGGCTTCTACTTTCCTCTTCCTCCCTCGTTATCGGGCATTCCTTTGCCAGGTGTCCATGGACATGGCACCTACGACACCTAAACGGGATGTGTCCATAATCTAGGTTTTGCTGCCAAACATCTTCATGATATTCAAGTTCTATTGTGTCTAGGGTGGGGTTTTCTAGGTTCATATAAACACGGATCCTAGCATACGAGGTGTATCTTCCTTTCTTCATGGTTTCTGCTCTTTTCAAGAAACTTCCTATTGAGTTTCCTATCCCCTCCAAGATTTCCGGGTCCCAGAAGTCTATGGGGAGCCCGAATAAGAGAACCCAGATAGGAGCAGCTAGAAAAGCTTCTTTATCAGGGTTGTAGCATTCTTCCCAGAAACGCATGAACAAACCGGCATTATAATATAAATACGGGCCATTTTCAAATACCTTTTCCTTATCTTGCAGGTTAAAGAAGATTATCGTGAAGAAGCCTTTCGCTTCTAGCTTGAGCTCGATGTGGCCTTGGGGCTGCCATTTTTGTTGAATCCACTTGGTAAGATCTCTTTCCGACGGCCAGACTCCTACAAACTTGCAAATAAGGGCATGATCCCTCATATAGCTTCTGTACTTTTCCAATTTATTCGCTGGAATCACGAATCTGGGTCTCTCCTCTGCACATGGCAAACACTTTCCTCTGTGGCTTGTTTGCCAGGGAGTTCCTAGCACAGGTCCTATGCTCTTCCATTCCTCTGTCTCCTAGCTACTCTGTCCGTCTCCTGCCACTGCATCCTGATAGGAGAGTATCTCTTCCCTCCTGAAATCTTTTGTCATACTTTTGTTGCTTGGTTCTCTGTCAATTTCTGCTGGTCCGAGCTGCTGATGGCCTTCCGGCCCTTCCTTCGCGCTGCCCCAAGGTTTTCACTGCCTTGCCACCATTGGGTTTTTAGTTGCAGAGCGATTTGAAGAGACTATAACATGGTACATATTTTTAAAAATGATAAGTTTAAGTTGTTTAATTTGTTAATATGTAGTGCCTCAAAGGTCTTTTAGGGTGCTAAATCTATTTAAAGTGCATTTTAAATAACAAGAAATAACAATGTTGCTAGAAATTGTATTGAGATTTTGGGAAAAAAGATTTATTTTGTCTATTAAATAGACCACACAACATTTTTATTAATATATATTAATAATATATATCTGTTGATTAATAAATTATTATTTATAAAATATATAAATATTTTATAGGTATTAATATTATTTTTTATTATTTGGTATAATTTGTATAAGAATATATGTTATAAGAGGTTATATGTTTCAGGTGAGAAGGGGAAGAGTATGTACGCTTCTATAAATTTTAGTAATATGGTTTTAGTTTAGTTAAGCAATTAGTTTTCATGAAATTCTATTGATTTTGGTTTTGTCTTTGATGTAATTTGCTTTTCTAGTTGTTAAGGAGAGTAATGTGGTTATGAGAATAGTAAGGAACACTATGTAAAACTCAAACTTTTTATATGCGGTATGAAATATGTTTAACTAATTTTTGTCTTAGTCTTAATCAATTAATTAATTAAAAGTTAAGTATTTTTAAGTATAGTTTAAGTAATAGATAAAGTTAAATTTTTTTATTTTTCTAACTATTTTTTCTCATCAATTTTGTTTAAAACATGGTATATATTTTAAAAATCATAAGTTTAAGTTGTTTAATTTGTTAAGATGTAGTGCCTCAAGGGTCTTTTAGGGTGTTAGATCTATTTAAAGTGCATTTTAAATAACAAGAAATAACAATCTTGCTAGAAATTGTATTGAGATTTTGGGAAAAAATCTATTTCGTCTATTAAATAGATCACCATGACATTTTTTTAAATATATAATTAATAATATCTGTTGATTTAAACTTTTTATTTATAAATATAAAATATTTTTATAGTTAACATTTAAGTGAATTATTTATATTAGTTTTTATTATTTGGTATAATTTGTATAAGAATATTATGTTAGAAGAGGTTATATGTTTTTAAGTTGAGAAGGGGAAGGGTATGTATGCTTCTATAAATTTTAGTAATAAAATAGTTATGTGGAGGATATCCCTTGTCTCCAAGAATATTATACAATAAAAAGTATCAAGAAGTAAGGACTACACTCTAATAGGACATACAAATTGTAATATCCCTATGTATTCTTATTATTTCATTATAATAGAGTAAGAGGACATGTACTTTTTTTCAAATTAAATCGTAATTGTACATGTATACAGATGAAGTCTTAGGATGTCATAAAATCTTTGATCTGGAAGGAAACAAAGGACTAATAATTCTTTTATATCTACTTGCACTTCAAAATTCTCCTTACCATCAATTTCCACTATATTCACTGTCAACTTCAAATTATCATATCCCCACGCTAGATTTTTTCTCACTGTCTTTGTTATATTTACCATGGTTTAGTGTGGTGGTTTGGCCATGTCCAACCACCAGCACCACTCACTCGCAAACCTAGCACTAGAAGTGGTGCATTTAGTCCAAGGTGGCTACTAGCTCTACATGTTCCTCCCTTCTGATTCTCTCAGTTGTTTCCATCTAATCTAGTAAAGGTTGGATTAATTCTCAGCAATTCTCCAGGTAATAATGTTGAATTTCCTGTGGGTTAGTTTCCAAGAAGTTGCCAGGCCCACGACTCCTCTTCCCAACACACTTCATTCCTCCTTGCCTCTAAGCTTGCAAAGGTCACCTGCCTTTCCTCGTCGTCTGCCCACCACTTCCACATCCCCCTCACGCACCAGCAGTCGGGTGCTTGGAACATCCCATAACCTTTCCTAACTAACTCGAGCCAGCACCCTCCTACCCCGAATTGACTGGTGGGATGGCCAATTCTGGATCTAGCAAAGACTAACCATGTTGCGGGGATGTCCTATTCCTAGAGGGGCCTGCAATACAACAATAGTCACTACAAACAGGACAATCGAAGCTGTCACCCACTAACTAGGCAAGCTCAACTCCGAACCACCAATGTCTCCTCTCTAAAATCCAAACCGTCCTGTCACCCGAGCAAGAATGTGAACCACCAATACCTCTCCTGAAGCAACACCTTGTTTCCCACCACCCTTCACCACACCACCTATCAATTCCACCATGGAAATGCCTGGACAAAGCGCCAAGTTGGTTGAATTTGAGGCTCAGAGTGGTCTAGGTGAACCCCACTCCGACCAAAGCACACCAACACCCTTCGACACTCAACCCTAGTGAATTGCAGGAGAGTAGCTCTCCTTCGCTCGGTATATACCAAAAACCACAAGAGCCACACAATGTGGCTACACTCTGCCCATGAGAGACTTCGCCTACACACCCACTTTCTACACCCACCAGGGAACCAGAAGTCCACGCCTTCCAAATCCAAGTGGTTATTGTTACCTCTATCCGTACTGCACCAGACCAAAAAATCCCAGGGAACCCTTCTAGGGATAGGTGCAAGCCAAATAACCTCGCTCGAACCTAGAGAGAAAACGCTTCCAATGCCTCAAAAACCAAAATACCAGACTCCTCTGTCTTCATTGTTGCGCATAAAACCACTCAGATGCATGAAGCTAAACAACCACCTCAACACGAATTTCATTCAAATTAATCATATGTCACCTTTGAACATCTTCTCCCACACTCGATGAGGTGTTGGGTTGTTTCACATGCTTGACATTACTCATGTGTGATCACTTAATGAAGTGAGGAGACTGAGGGGTTGATCCCCCTTCCACTTGCCGCATGACTACTAGCATGGGCCATGAGGAGCCATGTAGTCCTAGTATTACACCCCCATCGAGGAATTATTTTATTATTATTATTAATGTTAACATTATTAATAATAAAATAAATTTAAATACCATTAAAAATTTAATAATATTAATATTCTTAAAAATTTAACATAATCAAAAGTTTAATATTTTTACTATTAATTTATAATATGGTGGGGAGAGCTTATGATCATGGTAGCTGCGGTAGAGTGGAGCACACGTATCAACGTCTGAGCCCACAGTAAACATATGATGAGCCGAACAGGAAATCCAGGAACACCAATACTGATCATGGCAAAACCATGCCTGATACCCGAATACTGGTTTTCCCGAAACAGTCGATACGATATGACTAATGATACGAATCCGGGCAGAATGGGAATATACACCTCTGATGACTGGAGAAACCGAAAGAGATGCTGTATATATCGGGTCTCACCCGTAGGCTCGACTGTTAAGAGAGGAGCGTAAGCAGGCTCGACTGTTAAGGAGAGGATGCGTAAGCAAGCTCGACAACGCTAGTTACTTATTTGAGAGGGGCACCCAATAAGTAAATTGAACTTTAGGGGTGGCCTTAGCTATTAGAGATATAGAGCTAGCTACTTTTTGGATAGATAGGATGCAGATGTCCACCATGGTATAGGGTATGTCAGGATATCAATCTTAAGGGAGTAGGTCTCGACTCTTTGAGTTAGCTCACCCGGGAGAGGGGTCCAAATTATTACCTTCCATTTCGAGAGCTAGAAGCAGCAGGTCCTCACTTGCCTCTCCAAGGGGCAAGGGGCAGCACCTAAGCGAGCAGGAGCACTGGTTCACATTCTTTTCTTTCGTGTGCCTAATAACAATATTTTATATTAATATTAATGAATGCTATTCTTAACAATACTAACAAACATGTTTTGATGTTAAAATGTTATAGAAATTTATCCAACATTGCAATTCAAAAAATATTGTCTGACATGGGAATTTGGTTAACATTGTGTCATGTGACATTATGTTGCAATGTATCTAATGACAAAATATTGAAAACATTATTGTAATGTGATATTACAAAACTAAAAAATAATTTATCCAAAAATGTGATATTGTTGCAATTTTTGCGAGGTCATAATGGGACAAATATTGTCACAGTATGACATTACAAAATTAACACCGTGTCATGGTTGTGATTTTTTTTTGTGTGAAACTACTACGAAAAAAATGTTTTGAAATTACGATGAAAAAAATCTAGCATCACATTGTGACAAATGAACCAAGGTAAGGTAGAAACAAACATCACATTGTAACAACACATGTTATGGTTTCATAATAATACAAAAATTTATTCAGTATCGTAATGTGAAAATAATTATCCAACTTTGTAATATCACAAACATTGTTGCAATGTTACACCACATTGCAATTTATCCAAAATCATAGTGTGCAGAAATTGTCACATGGTAACAAGCATTAGTAATCATGGTTAGTATTAGTGGACGCAATTAGAATTACTATTCGTGGACTCATGTTGAATCAAGAACCCCCAGATTCAGACCTACCAATCTCATAAACCCGTGCACCCGCGATTTCCAGCGATTGACTCATTGCGTTGTGAAATATTTTCAAATTATAATGGAATATTAGAGTCGAGAAACCATAGAGAAACTGTAATTAATGGGATTTGCACACGTTTTGCACTTTCTTTTATTCTAACGAGTTGGAATTTACATATAATGGCCTGGCCTGCCTTTCATATCGAATCATTTCTGATGAGGTGCATACATTTAGTCTGGTCTCTAAAAATCTATTGCTTCAAGAAGCCGAGTATTTTATTATTAATTTATTTGGACAAATTTTGAATGAATAATAAATTTATTTTTATTATTTTAATTAATAGAAATCGTGCATAGCCACGGCACGTATGTTGAGTAGTCGATGCCACAGTATCTACTCTGATGTATACTGTAGCGCTCTGGACACAGATGAATAGCGAAGAAAGACAAATAAATTATCTTATTAAATAATAATATCCATTTTTTAAGGTCACAGCCAAGCCAGACACCAAATTGGTGTATGAGACCCCCTTGTTTGTGGGACCAAGGGACCCACCTCCGCGCAGCGATTTGACTGCTAAGTCTACTGAAGGCATACATACTCTACTCCCTCTGGTTTTGAACCTGTGACCTCTTAGGAGGAAACACATGCTCTTAACCATTAGACCCACTCAAGCTGTATTTTTATTATTCTTATATAAAACAATAGTATTTTTATTATTTTTTAATTTATAATATAAATATTTTATATTATATCCTAAACTGTAAGTAAATTATTTATAATATTTTTATTTTTATTATATAGGTTTTAGTTTTGAAATATGAAATTATTTTATTCAAAATTCAAATACAAATAAAAATGGAAAACACAACATTATATATTTAATAGATATTATATTTTTTTACTATAAATTATAAAGGTGTCTAAAACTTGGGGTGGGGATAGAGGCTTTCTACACTATTTTTTTGGTTTAGTGTTTGCTTCAATGTGTTCGTTGTATCTTTGCAGTGTAAGAAAGAAGTGTTTGGTGTATTGTGGCACACTAGTATGCGATATGTCACACGATAGTAAGTTATAATTTGCTAGTTGTTGGTATAATTGTGGATTGTTGCTGGTTTGTACTGATTTTGGGGATATCATTTTTTTTTCTCGGTAAAGACTAATTCTATTAAAGAAAAGTAAAAATAAAGTTACAAGGAGGTCGGAACCTCAGAGGAGAGCAGAAACTAGCCTTCAGCTCATCAAAACTATCCCAAGGTTGGGAGAACCAGTTACATAATGCCTAAAAAGCATACATTGAGAACTAAATAAATTGATAAGCCATAGAAAGGTTAAATGGCCGCCTTTAGCAAAGCTGTCTATACTAACCAAAGACCCAGATGCAAACAACATCTGCTGAACCAGAGACCCATAGCAAAAAGACACTACCAGAACCATAGAAACAAAACGAAGTGACCTGGGGAGCCAAAATGAAAAGTTGGGGGAGCAAGCAGGGCCCAGGAGGCATCAAACAACCACGTCCTTTTCCAGTCCTTCCTCCACAATCGGGCATGCATTGCCAACCCATAATTTGACCACCTTTGCCTCATCATCCATACTGCTGCCACCTGGATGAGCCGACGAATGACGGTTGCCACAAAAACTATCAACAGGGTCAATCGAGCCCAAGACCCTCTGGAAGTTGCCATCTGGTGGCTGCGTGTCATCAGGAGCATTCCCCTCGACATGCAAATCACCACGATTGATCATACTGCGTTCATCTTCCATATCCTGCTCACTGTCGAGGTCGCCCTGAGAATGCCTCACTGAGGTGTGCACTGAAATGCTAGGCAAAACCTCTTCCTCCGCGAAGATGACTGTAATGCTGGTCGAGAGAATATGCTTGTTGAGGCTACTTTGAAACTTGAAATGGGTAGTCTAGAAGGTGTTATGCAGGAAAGGCTTGCAGACAGAACTGGGCTGAGGTGGAATCGCTCGAGCTGAAGGAGGGGATGCAGGAGCCACATGGATATCAGACAAAGGAGCAGGGTGAGACCGCCCACAACCACCGCATCTACCGCCATAGCGACTTTGCATGCGTTGTGGCACCATGGTTAGGATGCGAATGCAGACCAAAGCAGAGCAGGTAATGGAGTAAGGGATACAAGACGACTTGAAGGGAAACCACCTAGAATTCAGAAAGCAGAGGTGGGCCTTTGAAAGGGGAAGCATAGCTTCCACAACAAAAGGCCCTCCAAGCCAAACACTGATGGTTGCAGTTGATCTACTGCAATAATTCTGGGTCTGACGTGGGCAATAGCAGGAGGACCAGGAGCAGATAATGTATGGGAGAGCCGATAAAACCATGAATAAAACCTCAGGAGTATTTTCTCGACTAAAGGGAACAATAAATTCGAAATGCACACTGATCAGTTGATGCCTTGTGTGAGCTTGCATTAACCATGAGAGAGCTTGGAGGAGTGTGCAAACTTGCCACTTGCAAGTTCGAATACCGGCATTGATGAACCTCTCCATTAATGATCCATTAATGCACCCGCATCTCGGTGCACTTATTCTACTTGTTGCATATCATTCTTCACAATATTGTGGTAATCCATTAATAGGGAGGCAGAGGCTAGGCTGGAAAATGATCCTATATGAAGGTCTAACCCACATTCCACTCCAAGATTAGCTAAAACGTCTGCCACTTTATTCCTTCTCAGCGTGTATGCTTGACAGTAATAGCCCTTTGATGGGAGAGCCAGACAGTAATGAGCTCAAGCCTCTTCGCCATTCTCTAACTGTTGCTTACCTTGCTTGAGGGAGTGCCTTGCATGATTTTGGAACCCATATTTGTGATGATCTGAGAGTCCCCTTCTATGATAAGCGGAAAGAATCCCTTGTTTGAGTTAAGATAAGACCTTGCCACAAACCTTCCAATTCCACCGAGTTGTTGGTATCCCATCCTTTTGAACCGAAAAAGGTTAGAAGAGGAGTCCCCTGATAATCTCTGAAGATCCCTCCAAAGCTCGAATTTCCTGGATTAACTTTTGAGGCTCCATCGAAATTTAGCTGGAACATATGATTGGGAGGAGGGAGCCACTTCATAGGCGAATGGCCCAACAAAGGTAATGTTCCTTTGGAAATATGCTCTTGATTCCACTGAAGATTCCAACTTGTCCAGATGGACTCTTCTTGTGGCAGAGAAGGAAGATCTTCCTAAAACCAAGTATGGAGTGATAGGGATTCTTTGATATTTTGGCATATGATGATCCAGAGATTCTCCATAGGCATAGATTGATCCTTGAATATCCTACGATTCCTCTCCTTCCAAATGTTCCATATGAGTAATCTTGGAAGAAGCTTCCATAAGAAATTTAGAATTTTGCATTGATAAGGTGTCTGTTCCCAATTACGAACAGTGGCTATGATATCTCCATGAACTTTGCCCTCCTTTTGACATCGAAAGCTGACTTTTTCCCATAGCTTGCACACAATATGACAAGAATGCATAACATGCTTTATGGATTCCTCTTCTTGCCAGCAGTTGGGGCATATGGAGGGCCCATGATAATTCCTTTTTCTAAGATTATCCCATGTAAGGATCTTGTTTTGACACAAGAGCCAGAGAGAGGTAGATACTTTCGGCCAGTTGGAATGGTCTCAAAATTTGCTCCATAGCAAGTCTTTGACCACGAGCTGCTTGATGATGATATTGTAAGCCTCCCTTGTGGTAAAGGTGCCTTTTTCTTCATATCCCCATCTAAGGATATCCCCTTCCTCCAAAAGTTGTATTTTCCTTTTCGTTAATTCTGTTTTGAGATTTTGTTGAGCCTGTTCTATTACATGTCTTAAGATCTTGTCTGCTTTAATCCATTGTCTATAATCTTGTGTGGAAGAGTGAGTCCAAAAATTTCTGACCTTCTCGTACTTTTGCAAATCCTACTCCAGAAGTTGCAGATGAGAAAGAAGGCCCTTTAGCTTGGGCAACTGCTGCCAAGGGTCCTCCTAGAACCTTGTTGTGTTTCCATCATTAACTTCCCAAAAACTATGCTGCTGAATTAGATTTCTATGTTGCTTGGCTGAGTTCCAGATTAGGGAGCCCATGCTGACTTCTAACATTCATATTCGTTCTTCTATTGGGCAGTTGCTTGCATATTTAGCAGTCCATAGAGTAGCCCAGGGTGTGAATGGTACAGTAAGCCATTTCCACCATATTCTAGCCCCCATGACCTAATTACTGTAAGACAGATCCCTCAAACCAGTGCCACCGACGCACTTCGGAAGGAAAAATTTGTCCCATTTGACAAGAGCCCATTTGCAAGTAGGTCCTGAGCTTCCCCATAAGAAGGAATGCTGGAAATTCTTGATTTCTTTGAGAACCCATTTGGGAGCAGCAAGGATAGAGAAGAGGTAGAGTGGCATGGAGTAAAGAATAGCTTTTATGAGGACTAATCTACTTGCCATGTTAAGAGCCCTGTGAGTCCAGAGGAAGAGGTGAGCCTCCAGCTTTTCTAAGTGGATTTTCTAAGAAGAGTGTTTAAGGGTTGAGGCTATCAAAGGCACTCCTAAATATTTGGAGGTGAGAGCTGCAATGATAAATCCAAGAATGCGTGCTATAGCTGCTTGGGTATTAACAGGAGTGTTGAAGAAAAAAATTTGAGATTTGGCTTTATTGATATTGGCACCTGAGGCATCTGAGAAATCCGATAGTAATGATTTGAGTTGATGAGTTTCCTAGACAGACAGATGACCAAAAATCATATTTTCATCAACAAATTGCTGGTGAGAAAAGGTAGAGGCGTTATGAAAAGGCAGGCCTTTAAGGAGCTGAGATTGCTAGGCTTTTTTAATGTTGCAACCCAATCCTTCTGCCATGATAACAAAAAGGAAGGGAGAAAGGGGATCTCCCTACTTAATTTCCTGAGAGGGGTGAAAGGTGGATGAGGGAATACCATTGATTAGCACAGAAAAGAAGGAAGAAGATAAAAGACTCATAACCCACCTTACCCAAGGAGGAGCAAAACCAAACGCTGTTAGAGTTTTCCTGATGTACATCCAACTTAAGCTATCAAAAGCCTTGGACAGATCTATTTTAAGGAGCATACCTGGCCTCTTGGATTGCTTCAAAGAATGGATTATTTCATGAGTTAGGATAATTCCATCTGTTATCTGCCTACCTTCAACATAACCAGATTGCTCAGGCGAGATGATAAGAGGGAGCAGTAATTTGAGTCTGGAGGCGATGATTTTGGAAACAATCTTGTATATTATATTGCACAAAGCAATGGGCCTGTACTTGTCAGGAGTGCTAGGCTGAGTCTCCTTGGGAATCAAAGCAATGAAAATGGCATTCAATCTAGGGAACATCCATCTCAATGTTCTTGATTCCTCCACAACTTGCCACACCTCCATTTTGATCAAATCCCAGAAATTGTGAAAAAAATTGGAGGTAAATCCATCCACACACGACACCTTCCCAACTTTCAATTAACAAACTGCCTCTTCAACCTCCTGTAAGCCTACAGGTCTGAGAAGGAGTTGATTATGCTCCTCTGATATTAATTTGAGAATGTTCGTCATAATTTTTTCAATAGCTAGCGATCTATCAATATTTGGCTCTTGATGCGCTTGCTTGAAATAATTTAGGAATTCACTTGCAATTTCTTCATGAGTTTCGACCTTTATCCCCTGCTCATCTTGTATGTGGGTTATGTTATTATTCATTCGGCACTGAACGGTAGTTGTGTGAAATTGTTTTGTGTTTTTTCCCCATCCTTAAGCCATTTTATTGTTGATTTTTTCCTCCATAGTTTCTTCATATTTTGCCCTTTCTAAGATTTGTGATTCAAGAAGCCATTGAAATCGAAAGGAGGCCTATTAATCTCAACAGAGATGATGGCTGGAAGATCAGTAGATCTTGGATCCCTGCCCTTTCATCCTAGTTTCCTTCTTCGTTTCCGTTTCAGTCTCATTCCTGTCTTCCCCTTTGTGTTGTGTTCTGAGTGTTTTTATAAAAATTTGATGGTTCTATTTATGTATATTACTATTATTATTATATTTTAGCACATACATGTTATTCATATCATTTATTATGTATTTTTGATTTGTAGGGCTTTGGTTCAATTTATTTCATTATTTATGGTACTCTTTTATCAATTTAATAGTTAATTAACTATGTATCTTTTCTAGCAATGTGGCAATGGTATATTTTTATTAATGATTACTTTTTGGTTTACATTATATATATATATATTATAAATATATATATATATATATTTATTTATTTATTTACCTTATTCCTTATTTATAATGGTAAATATTAAGGGATTAGTAAGTATAATGATTATATTATGTATTACGAAATATGAACATATCTAGTATTCATTTATTATCATTATATTTTAATATGTAGTGGGTTCTTATTATTTATTTATTTATTTACTATACTTTATATAGTTATTATACATTGGTATATATTAATATTCTATCTCTCTAATATTCGAACTCCTTTCTCCGTTTCTTCATATTAACTATTTTTATTGACTTTTCTCCTTTGATTGTAGTTATATTTGGATAATTAAGTATTGCATTAAAATCAGTTTTAAACTAGCCTTATGTAACTATGGGACCTATTTACCCATTTTTGTTCCATATGAGTAATAATCAATATGAGGGTTAAAGGTGTTTTTATATATAATTATTTTTATATACTTATATAAATATACTTTCCTATTACTTTTAATCTAATTAGGATATATATATATATATATATATATTCTGTATTGTGGTGTGTTTTATATATATTATTTAAAAATTAATTAAATTAACTCTCAAGAACTAACCATGAATTGTATATAGTTTTACCTATAATAACTTTTTTCCATAGAATTATAATTATAAAAAAATATTAATATTAGAAATGAATATATATAAATTGAAAAAAAAAATAATAGATAAGTAAAATAATAAGAATAATAATAATAATAAATTTAAACTAACCGGGATTTACTTTTTACTTTTTCACCTCATTTAAATTATAGATTAATAATAATAATATTAATAATAGCAATAATAACAATAACAATATTAAAATATTAATAATAACAATAATAATATTGTAATATTAATTATATTTAATTAATTTTGACCTGGGTCATTTGGTCAAAATGAGCCGTTAAATTAGCCGTTGGAATCTCTGGTCTGACTATTTAACATGTTGTGCTGGATCTGTTTCTTCAACTTGTCCTGACGATGAACCACACTGGTTGGTTCGAAACGCGTCGGCAAATGTCTTACCTGATGTGATTTACGCCGAAATCTTCTTTTAAATATGATGGATCACAGAAGCCTCAATTCTACAAAAGAATCATGTTGTGTATGAGTTGATGCCTCACATTGTTATTATTTCTTTGGGCAATAAGTTGTACAGAATACCGAAGGTAGCCCCGCCTACCACCATCTCTTTGATCTTTGCTAAGAAATGTAGTAAGATAATCTCCCAGACCAGGAAATTGGTTTTCTTTCTTATTCACTCTCAAAGTAAAGGGAAGATAGTGGCCACATCCATGGCCCCTAGGAATGGTTCCTCCACGCAACAGAAGCATGTGGATAAGGTCGTGGAAGAATACAATGACATCTTCTCCTCACCCACAAGGGTACCCTTGCAATGTCAAGCTAAGCATTTGATCGATTTGACTCCTAGAGCACCTCTACCCAATGGGTCAATATACCACTGGTATATTCTAGAAAATGAAGAAATCAAGAAACAAATCTAGGAGTTACTGCAAAAAGGGCACATCTAGCCAAGTTCCTTACCTTGTACAAAAGAAGGATGAAAACTAGAGGCTTTGCATTGATTATCGAGCACTAAACAAAATCACTTTTAAGAACAGGTATCTAATCCCACATATTGATGACCTTCTAGACCAACTCAAGGGGCCAAGTATTTCAGCAAGATTGATCTAAAGTATGGCTATCACCAAGTTCCAATAGGGCCCATAGATGTATGGAAGACCACCTTCAAATACAAGGAATGCCTTTTTGAATGGTTGGTCATGCCCTTTGGGTTGAAAATTACCCTGATACTTTTTTGAGGTTAATGGATGACATCTTACAGCCCTTCACCAACTTGTCTGTGTTTTTTTATCTACACGACATCCTCATCTTTAGCAAGAGTTGGGAAGAGTTCTTGCAACACATTCAGTAAGTCCTTCAAACCCTACAGCAGCATAAACAATGTGCTAACTTGGAGAAATTTACATTTGGAATGGGTCAGGTTCAATATCTACTCTAACATCATTGATGAGCAAGGCATACATGTGGATCCAGCTAAGATCCAAGTCATTCGAGATTGGCCATCCCCGACCACTCTAACAGAGCTTCGCAACATTTTGGGCCTTGCCAATTTTTATCGGATGTTCATATTGTGATTCTCTCATATCACTTGGCCTTTGAGTCAAGTCACCAAGCAAATATTTTATGGTATTAGTCTCAATAGAAGACATTTGTTGAGTTGAAGCACTGCCTTTGTTCTGCGCCAGTACTCACATTGCCAGACTTGAAAAAACCATTTGTAATTGAGATAGACGCCTCTGACTATGCTATTGGTGCAATTCTCACCTAGTAAGGGCATCCAATGGCCTATCACAGTGAGACAATTTGTGAAATCATTCGGAAATACACCACCTACAATAAGGAGATGTACTCCATGATGCAAGCTTGTCGACAATGAAACATTACATTCTAGGGAAGGAGACGATCATCCACACAGATCACTGAAACCTGTAGTTTATATAGACTCGGGGGAAGTTGCAAAATTATCGCCATCATAAGCGGTCTACATGTCTATAAGAGTTCCATTTGAATATCAAATACAAGAAGGGCAACACCAATCATGTTGCATATTGCCTTAGTCGACCACTGGTTGCATCACTAACCACTATTCTCAACTCTTGTGGCCATGAGACCTCTAGATGGATGCAACTGTATAAAAATGATCCAAATTTTACCACCACATACCAGATTATAGTGGATGGAAAGCAAGTTCCAAACTCTCCACCTCCAATATGCATTAGTATGCTACCTAGGCCACCTTTGTGTTCCTTCAAACAAGTGTGACAAGCTTATTTGGGAGGTGCACTACAGTCAGGTCGCAAGACACTTTAGTGTGGATAAAATAGTGGCCATACTACAAAAGTATTTTTATTAGCCAAATCTCTGACCGAATGTTGGAAAATACATCAAATCCTGCATTTTCTGTACCAATTCCAAGCCAACTATTGAGAAGCAAGCCTTGTATACTCCTCTACCTACTCTTAGTTGGCCCTGGGAATCCATCTCCATGGACTATATCTCTAGCAATCCTTCTACCAAGCATGGCAATGACTGTGTTTTTGTTGTCGTCGACGGTGTTAGTGAATTATATATTATAGAGCAATGGAACACATAAAATATATTGTAGAAATATAAACACATAAAACAAGAGAGACACATATATACGTGGTTCACCCAATTTGGCCTACGTCCACGAAGAAACAGCCAGCCCTTCCTTTTATATTATCCAAAAAATTGAAGAGATACAACCTACAGTAGATCCATTGTAATTTCCTCTTCGCTTTCACACAATATCCTCTCTCTTTCTCACTCAAAATACATATATACATAGACACAATACAATTCCCTCATATATAGCGAAGGGTTGCCTTCTAGGGAAAAAACCGTAAATTAAACATAACATCTACCATCAGATCTTCACCTAATGAATGGCCCAAATTGACTATGAAATTACAACATTTTACAAGGAAATTTTACATCTATTTTTAGCTTCGGGGGAGCTGTCCCGATCCCCCGCCAAGTGAGGGCTCCCAAAGATCACAGCTGCCCCCCCAGACCCCCATTGAAGCACAAATATTATGGGCAGTGTTGCCACCACATTACGAACTGGGGTCGAATGTGGTGATAGCTCTGAATAAAGGAGATAATCAGGCTCCACACCGAACAATTTGCCACTTAGAGACTGAATATAGCAACTTCACCGTTGCTTCATTTGCTAGACAATGACTCCACCCTGGACCTAGTTGTTTCTCATCTTCTTCATCATACTTGAAGACCAAATGAAACTAAGCAGAATGTCAGCTTCTCCCCGGTTACAACTTTTGTTAACATATCTACAGGATTCTGGCTAGTGTGTATCTTTTCCAGCATCGATTGTCCATCTTCCAACACTAACCATATGAAATAGTACTTGAGTTGTATATGTTTAGTCATGGAATGAAATTCAAAGTTCTTTATAAGATGTATGGCACACTGGCAGTCACTGTATAACATGCCCAACTCCTGCTTCTTACCCAACTCATCCAAAAACCTTTGTAACCAAATCATTTCTTTACTAGCCTCTGTAGCAGCAACATACTTTTCTTCCATTGTTGAGAGTGAAACAACACTTTGCAGTTTTGAAACCCAACTGACAACTGTTCCACCTAGAGTAAACACATACTGTGTTGTGCTCCTCCTGTTATCTCTATCACCCTCCATATCTGCATCAACATATCCCTGTAGATCAATGTTTGAACCATCAAAGCATAATGCTTGATTTGTGGTACCTCTCAAATACCTAAGAATCCACTTCACTGCCATCCAATGTTCTTTTCCTGGATTGTTCATGTACCTGCCTACAACTCCCACTGCATGTGCAATATTAGGCCTTGTGCAGAACATAGCATACATTAAGCTTCCAACTGTTGATGCATATGGAACTTTAGACATATAATAGATTTCTTCTTGATTCTTGGGACACATTTCCTTAGTTTGAAATGGCTAGCCAAAGGTATACTAACTGGTTTTGCATTCTGCATATTAAATCTTTTCAACACCTTTTCTATGTACTCACTTTGAGACAATGTTAATTTGTGATTCTTCTTGTCTCTAGTTATTCTCATACCAAGGATTTGTTTTGCAGCACCCAAATCCTTCATTGCAAATGAGTTCGCCAATTTTCTTTTGAGTACATTTAGTTCCTGCATGTTAGAACCTATAACAAGCATGTCATCTACATACAATAACAATATAATATTGCTGCCATAATTTTTCCTTTTTAGATAAACACAATGATCAGAGTAACATCTAGTATAACCTTGTTCAGACATAAACCTGTCAAATTTTAGATACCACCACCTTGGAGCCTGTTTTAATCCATACAAGCTCTTCTTCAACCTACACACTAGTTTCTCCTTCCCTTTTACCTCATATCTTTATGGTTGTTGCATATATATCTCTTCCTCCAAATCCCCATGTAGAAAGGCTGTCTTTACATCTAACTTCTCAAGATGCAAATATTCAACTGCTACTAGACTTAAAATAGTTCTAATTGAAGTCATTTTAACAACAGGAGAAAATATCTCGTCAAATTCTATACCCTTTTTCTATGCAAACCCTTTCACCACAAGTCTAGCTTTATACCTTTTTTTACCTCCATCTTCTTCCTTCAATCTATGAACCCATTTATTCTGCAATGGTGTTTTACCTGCATGAAACCTGATTAAGTCCCAAGTCTAGTTATGTGCTAAGGAGTCCATCTCGTCTTTCATGACTTGCTCCCACTTCTTCCTAGTTTCTACCTGCACTGCTTCTTCATAACATTTTGGTTCACCGGAATCAGTCAAAAATACATAATATAATGAAGGAGAGTATCGTTCAGGGGGTCTACTTATCCTGGTAGATCTTCTAACACCACTTTCAGATGTTTGAGGTGCTTGTTGCTATTGTGCTTGTTGATCATTATGATTTTTAGGCACCTTCAAATTTTATTGTGATCTCATCAAGTACTATGTATTCTCTGTTTTCTTTTTCATGTTTCTTTTCCTGCATATGATCCTTATACAAAACCTTTTCATTGAATATGACATCTTTTCTTCTAATGATTTTGTGCTTTTCATAATCATAAAAGCGATAACCAAAATCATTAGCACCATATCCAATAAAGTTACATTTCTTTGATTTTGCCTCGAGCTTTGTTCTATTTTCTTTATTAATGTGGACAAAGGTTTCACAACCAAAAGTCTTTAAAAATGAGTAGTTGACCTTTTTACCTATTCATGCCTTCTCTCGATTACCACCATCCAAGGAACTTGAAGGCCCTCTATTTATTAGATAAACAGCAATTTCTATAGCATCTGCCCAAAATTTTAAAGGAAATCCTACATGCAATCTCATGCACCTTGCACGCTCCATGATTGTCCTATTCATCCTTTCTGACATACCATTTTCTTGTGGTGTTCCTAGAAATGTCTTCTCTTTGCAAATTCCATTCTCTAAATAGTACCTATCAAACTCTTTGCTGCAATATTCACCTCCATTGTCTGATCTGAGACACTTCAACCTTTTTCCTATCTCCTTTTCAACCAAATATTTCCATTTCTTGAAAGTATTAATCACATCAGATTTATTTCGAATACAATAAATCCATGTTTTTCTAGTTGCATCGTCAATAAAAGTAACATAATAACAAGAGCCACTAAGAGATGATACCTGAGCAAGTCCCCATACATCTATATGTACAAGCTCTAATTTTTCTCTCTTCTTGTCTTTCCCAACTCTGAAGAATCTGACTCTCTTCTATTTTCCATAAACACAATTCTCACATAATTTTAAATCAACATGCTTCAAACCTGGCAACAAATTTCTTGAGTGAAGAATTTGCATCACCTTCTCACTCATGTGCCCAAGCCTATGATGCCAAAATGTCATATCTTCCCATGTAGAGGTTAAAGCATTAACAGAATTAGAAATACCATTGTATAAATACAATGTACCAACATTTTCTCCTTTTGCTATTACTAGGGCTCCTTTAGTGACCTTCCAGGTTTTATCTGTAAAAGTAGTAACACAGTCTTCACCTCCCAAATGCCCTATTCAAATAAGATTTTTTTTCAAATCTGGAACATTCCTTACCTCCTTCAATAGCCATTGATTTTCATTCTGTTGTTTTATGAAAAATGTACCCATTCCAATGATTTTACAGGGTTTATCATCACCCAATCAAACCTATCCAAAATCTCCTTGAACATAATCATGAAAAATTTCCTATAAGGTGTGGCATGAAATGAGGCCCCTGAATCTACCACCCAGGCATCAATAATATTTTCTAATGAAAGAATCAAAGCATCTTGCAACACATCACCTGTCACATTCGCTTCATGATTGTTTTCTTGTTGCACATCTCCTTTTTTTCCCTTCCGACACTTGCAGTATTTCTTCAGGTGTCCTATCTTCCCGCATTTCTAGCACACTATCCCCGATATGGACTTGAATCTACCTTTCCTTGACTTACTGCAATATCTTGGGCTCTTTCCTCTTTCCATTTTTCTTCCCCTAGTCTCTGTAGTCAAAGCATTACCTGATGTCTCACCAAAGCTTTTTTGTCGCATTTCCTCGCTAAGGATTGCATCGACAACATCATCAAACTTTAAAGTACTAGATCCAGAGACAGAGTTATTAATGGGCATAACTAAACTATTCCAACATTTTGGCATTGAGCACATAAATAATAGAGCCCTAATATCATCATCAAAAGTTACCCCTACAGAGCTTAACTGACTAGTAACTGTATTAAATTCATTTAAATGATCAGCAACAGATCCACCTTCTGACATCTTCATATTAAATAAACACTTCATAACAAATACCTTATTTGAGGCCGAGGGTTTTCATATAGTTTGGACAATGCCAACATTAAACCCTTTGTTGTCATTTCCTTTGAAATATTAGAGGCTACCGATGCCGCTAGGCACAACTATATTGTTCCAAGTGCCTTTCTGTCAAGAATATCCCATTCTGTGTCTGTCATACTCATCAGCTTCTTTGCCTTTCCACTTGATGGTTGGTACAGATCTTTCTGGTAAAAATAATCTTCCATCTACATCTTCCATAGCTGGTAGTTTTGGCCATTAAATTTTTCAACCCTAAACCTATCATCTTCCACCATTGCTCCCACTCGAACCAAGAACCCTTCTCTCCTACAAGTTTATCAGCCAAATAGACCTTTGGCTCTGATACCAGTTGTTAGTGAATTATATATTACAGAGCAATGGAACACATAAAATATATTGTAGAAATATAAACACATAAAACAAGAGAGACACAGATATACGTGGTTCACCCAATTTCGGCTACGTCCATAGAGAAACAGCCAGTCCTTCCTTTTATATTATCCAGCAAACTGAAGAGATACAACATATAGCAGATCCATTGTAATTCCCTCTTCACTTTCACACAATCTCCTATCTATTTCTCACTCAGAATACAGATATACATAGACGTAGTACAATTCCCTCATATATAGCAAGGGGTTACCTTCTAAGGCAAAAACCCTAAATTAAACATAACTTCTACCGTCAGATCTCTACCTAATGAATGGCCCAGATTGACTACGAAATTACAACATTTTACAAGGTAATTTTACATCTATCTTTAGCTTCGGGGGCACTACCCCCGATCGCCTGCCACAAGGGGGCTCCTAAAGATCGCAGCCACCCCCCCTGGACCCCCCTTGTAGTGCAAATATTATGGGCGGCGTTGCCACCACATTACGAACTAGGGTCCAATGTGGTGATACCTCTAAATAAAGAAGATAATTAGGCTCCACTACTCCTCTACCTACTCCTAGTTGGCCCTGGAAATCCATCTCCATCGACTATATCTCTAGAATTCCCTCTACCAAGCATGGCAACGACTGTGTTTTTGTTGTCATCGACAGATTTTCTAAGATGGCCATATTGGTTGCTTGCAAGAAGAATATCACAACAGATTCCATTGTCAGACTCTTCTTTAAACTAGTGTGGGAGAATCAGCTGGTTGAGAAGTCAAAAGCTCATCAGAAGAAAATCAAAGGAACCCTTGACAGGAAGGCAAAAGTGGAAAATTTCCAAGTTGGTGACTGGGTTCTCAAATGGGATGCATTTAAGGAAAAGAAAGGTAATCATGGTAAGTTTTACTCCTTATGGACAGGTCTGTTTGTCATTGCTCAAGACCAGAGGAACAATACTTTCATTTTGCACAATTTGGAGGTGCAAGATGTGTTTGGTAGCCTAATCAATGGGTGGTTTTTGAAACTTTATTTCATTTAAGGCTGTAAAGCCTTGGTATTGTAAATATGTTTTTTCAATTTTTATTTTTGCAAAATAGACTCCATTCCCAATGGAACACTAGGAGGAAGATTTGATTTTGGTTTTATAAGAAAGGCATTGTTCTATGGTTCTTGGAACCTCACAGGGAGGCTGTCATCTCCAAAAGGAGCCAATATTACTCCTGAGGGTCAGTGCTATAGTTTTAAGGCAGTGCCTTCAACGGTGGAAACAGTGAGTGTATCTGAGCTGTTGGAGCTGGCTGATCAATGGCCCAAATCCATAGGCCAAGCCATATGCTACAGTACTCAAACTCGACAAGATTTGTGAAGAAAGCTACATAAATTTTGAAATATGGCGAGAGCCTTTTTCCTGTGGAAACGTGCATGATCGCCCACAACCGTTGATCCATCCCACCCAGATCGATGGTTATTATACATATCAGGGAAGCAAAAGGTACAAGGAATACTCACCCTATGAGGGCGGTTTCCTCTCTCTGCTCTGCCGCTACGTGTTAATCGCTGAGTGGCATCCAAGAGGGGGGGGTTCAGACAATTCCTGCTTATCGCCTGATGTAAATCGCTTCCACCTCCAAAACCGCCCACGGCTATTAACCACCATGTATCTCCTCTGTCGATAACCATCTGATCTGCCCATAGCTGATCCAATGGCCCTAATCTGATCCGCCCCTCGCTACAACTCCATGCCTCTGGTGATCAATCGCCACCGTTGATTCCACCAATCCGACGACCCTTGTCCATAGCCACCCTAACCTATCCTTTTCCACCCCGCCATTACTCTGTTCATCCGATTTGATACACCCAATGGCCCATACACCCCTGCTCGCCACTTACCATCAGTCACTCCCTGTCAGTTGCCTGAGGAGGAGAGCCATTGGCTCTACCAGTCTTTATGACAGTGGGACAGTTAAGCCAAATAAAGGAATGCAGGGCCGAGAAGAGGAAAGGACACCAGCACGAGGCCACCAAATACCAGAAACGGTTATAGACATTATCAGCACAAGCCAACAACCTGACAATGCAACATGGTACCAGAAATGGTTACTGTTTTGGTTATGAAAGGAGACCTATGTCCTCATTGTCTATTGAGATATTTAATCAAGTAGTTAAAGCCATAGGTGATGGGTTAGGACAGCTAGAGGTCTCAGAAAGCCCCAGAGCATTGTAAAAAGCCTATAAATGGCCCAAAATAGGAAGAAACAAAGGTTCAACTTCTGGAGACTGTAGATACTCTGTTCCTTGCAGCTTCTCATGTTCATTATGGTAATACAAGCTTCTTTTGTTGTTACATGTTTAATGTCAATTTCTCTTCTGCTCTAAGTTTGCACCTGGATAAGTCTATTCATGATTTCTTCTATGTCTAATGCCAGATAATTGTCATCTTATCTTTGCATTGATAAATTGGATTTGCAATTGAATAGGTTATTCACGTTTCTTCTGTGTCTAATGCTAGATAACTGTCATCTTATCTCTGCGTTGATAAATTAGATTTTCAATTTTAATTTACTTCCTATAGTTAGCCATTCATATATGCTTATGTATGCATCTACTAGTACAATCAGTATTCTCCATCTTTCCATTGAATCTATAAACTATTGAGCATTAGTGGTCTAAAGCCTTGTCAATCTGAGGGTGTTCATGCATGTCTGGAGTAAAAAAGTGTTGAAGCAGTTATCTGGCTTGATCCAAACCATCATCCATTCCAACAGTCCAAAGAACAATATTGAATATTATATGTTACCGGACATCTCTGACCTACAACCTAGAAGACTTCCCTGGAATGATAACAGGTACATTTTGAGATCCTGTAGACCATTATATCAGATTGGGATAGCAGGTTCCTAAGGACATTTTGATCAAGCCTTTAGTTATTGTTGGACACCAAGCTCACCAAGCCGACTGCATTCCAGCCCTAGGCTAATGGCCAGATAGAGGTCATCAACAAGATGATTATGCACATACTATGCATGTACAACTCTAAGAATCCACAAAAATGGGATGAGAGTCTTCCCTGTGTAGAACAAAACTACAACAGAGATCTCCATATCTCGACTGGCCACAATCCCTTTGAAGTGGGCCTATACTTTCAACCATTATGTCAAGTTGATGTTTCACTGCATTTTACAACTACATGGGAAGAATCTGCCCATGTTCAGTCTAAAGCTAATCCACCAAGTTTATTGAGCACATCTACCAGCAGGTTCATGACATCTTGGAGAAATCCAATGCCAAATACAAACAACGACGTGATCAACATTGGGTGCCCCATAAGTTTCAAGTGAGTGACAAAGTTTGGTTACATCTACAAAAAGAACACCTCGTTGTAATCTATCATAAATTTCAACCACTCTGATACATGCCTTACACCATCACCAGGGTTGTGGAATAAATTTATTTTGATCTCAGTATCCCCCATTCCTTGGCTCTCACCTTGTATTCAGTGTGCACCACATTTGACCATACTTTCCGCAAATGTTGGACACATCAAACATTGTTGAGCAATTGACAAAAACATAGCTCAACATAGACTGCACTGAATAGACCACAATTGATTGAATCATGGACACACATATCAAGAGCACTCATAAACAGAGGAACCAACTGTATCGAGTTGTCACTGAGTTGGCCAACTCTTGCACTAGGGTAAGTGGCTCACCAAGGACCAAGTTCATCAAAAGTTTCCCCATTATCGAGGCACTCAATGCAATGGGGACCATTGCTTCCTAAAGGGGTAGGACTAATCTAGGTGGATATTGGTGCCCACTTGCCTATTCTACTTGGTACCCCACCATTGCTTCTTTTAGTTTCCTTAATTGTAGCACAATTTATAGCTTTTAGTAGTTTTTTGGGTTCTGAACTTTCGGAGCCATTTTGAGGCCATAAACGACAGTTTTTTTTTTTTGTAAACAGGCAAACCTAATAGTAGGGGTAAAGTTTTGAGGATGGGATTTGTAGTACTCAAATAGATCTTTCTAACAATGTATCATATGCGTCAAATGAAGATTTTATGCCAAAGTTACAACCCCAGTAAGTTGATGTACCAATTTACCCTAGCAGGGTCAAAAAACTTTTGGCACTTCATCTCCTAGGGTTAGGTTTTTGGATGTTTAGGGTTTTCCATTATTTCTCAATAATAAATAGGCTTTTGAGCCTCATTATAACATAGTTCAGAAGGCATGTAGTTGCCACATCTTCTCAGAGATAAGCTACCATTGCCTAAGCTAGTTTATTTCCATTCTGCATGTAAATAGTTTTCAGTACTTTGTTATTAATGAATTGAATTACTTTTTTCGTTGTATCTTTGTGTTTATGTTTCTATTTGTATTTCATTTTGTTCCTTCATAAATCTATATCATGATGTCTTATGTGTTTCTCATGAGTATTGTTGCTTTAATGTTTTGTTGTGCATGTTATATTTTTTGATCACATATTTTGGTGCTCATTGAGGATTCAGTTAATTATTGTAAGAAAATTAAAAAAGTATAACTAGTGATCCATTAAGCACAATATTGATTCACCACCCCCCCCCCCCTCCAATCTTAGTATTGTCAAGCTCCCAACATTCACATGGTCATATATACAAGCCCAACAGCCTGTACACCACTCTCTCTTTAATTTTTTTTCTAACAATATCACTTAGTTTCAAGGTGTTTTATTAACCATGAAGCTATTGATTTTAAGTAGAATATAGAGGGTTCCTTGTAACCTTTTTAAAGTAATGAAAAGTTTATTTGAAGGAGAATTACCATGTATATTTGAAATTGTTTTATTCTTCCGCTATTTAATTTTTAACTATTGTGTGATTGCTATGATGATGTTTGATTTGATGTCTTATGTGCTGCTCATGAGTATTGCTACTAGGGTTTAGCAGTGTTGATGTATTGGGTAGAAAGGTTTTGTTGTTTATGAGTAGATAGATTTATGTATGTCCAATATGAAAATCGATGAAACGTGGTCCATTAAGCATAATATTAATTCACCCCCCCCCCCCCATCTTAATATTGTCAAGCTCCCAACATTCACATGGTCATATATATAAGCCGAACAAGGTGTACAACACTCTCTTTTTCTTTTCTTTTTTCCAGTAATCTTTATCACTCGATTTCAAGGCGTTTTATTAACCATGAAGTTTTTGGTTTTAAGTATACTATGGTGGTTTCCTTGTAAGCTTTTTAAAGGAATGAAAAGGTTATGTGAAGGAGAAATTACCTTGTATATTTGAAATTATTTTATTCTTACACTATTTAATTCTCAACTATTGTGTGATTGTTACAATGATCTGAAATTTAATTTTCGCATTAACTAAATTCAACAATTTATTTGTTTAATTGAGATCATAAGGATGTCAGTCATTTAGGCTTGGAATTTATACAATACTTATATACAAAACTAGATAAACAAAATAGAAGACAAGAGGTTTCCTAAGATTGCTTCTAACTCTAATGAAGACAAGTTGTGCCTGAAGTGGGAGTGGCATAACAATGCCAACTCTTTGCTAAATAATTGGGGAATATATGAAGAGGTTAATCTAAAAAATAATTATAATATTAAAAATATCATTACATCCAATTTTTGGGAAAAATTATGGTGTGATAAATAATTATAAGAGAAAAGGAAATTAAAATACTAAAATGAGGTGATCAAAGCTAATATAAAATATTGAAAAGTATCTCTTTATTTTGAAAAACATAAAGATGATGATGATGAGGACTAAATTCCACTAAGACCTATATGGTCTATCAAATCTTAACAAGGTAATAGATTAATCAAAATTGTTTAAGATTTTATTTCTATGCTCATAAAGAAGTGAGAGAAACATTCCCAATTCACCATAGTTTCGTTGACTTAAAAAGTCATGAAGCTTGATAGTGTGAAAAACATTTTGAAAATTAGATTGAATGTGAGTATAAGATGGACAATATAAGAGAAAGTAATTTTCATCTTCAACCCTCTTAGGATCGCACATGTGAAAAACTCTTTCATCCCATGCTGTTTTGGGAATTGACCAATGCCCATTGTCACTAATGAAGCTTATGAGAATTAGTTCTTGTATGAGAAATGTTCATTTTCTTCTTAATACTAGTCAAGGAATAAATATTTTTGAGATTGGGGTTGATCACCTACTTATAATATCATAATTTCCTTTTTCCCTCTAGCTTTTTATCGTCCCATAATTTCTTCTTAAGTTTGGAAGTGATAATGTTTTTAATACTATCCAAATTCTAAGAGATGATCTCCTCCTTTATTTTCGAATGGTCCAACTAAGACTGCACATCCTTATGCCACTCTCTCTTCATCATATTACACACCAAAATGGGTAACCCCATTGCAGGGATTTTTTCTCCTACATTTGACAACTAGCCAAAAAGCCAAAAAGCCAACAACCCCTACCAACCACCATTAGACAATTATATGCCATGTGCCTTCACCATTTGCATCATCCATGTGCCTCTCACCATAAGGAATTAACACTTGGATGAAGGTTGGTTGTTATTTAAAAGGTACAATGATCATTTTGCAATCATATGCTTATATTCATTTGTTTTGGGCGTTTAATATCAATAATGAGGTGATATGGAAGATTCACAGAACTTAACCATAATTTTGTTCTCTCATCTTACAAGGGGGGTTAATCTTTGACCCTACTCTAGTGGGACCTCCCTTAAGGCCCTTTGGGTTATAGGAGGGGCACTACCTGGAAATTCATGATTGAGATAGTTTGTTCCATTTTCCCTATACCATACTCAACACGTTCCATCCCACATTAAAAGACATATATTTCACCTCCATTCTTTGGGAAAACTTGTCATCGGTTCTTGGGGATTTGGTGCTCATATGTTTACATACCTTGAGTAGGGCTCGAGAACTCTACACTGGGAGGTTGATGCAGCTAAAAGAAAGGGAAAAAACATATCATGGCCACAATGAAACGAAATAAAGAAAATCAAACTGCAAAAGATGGTCGGGACATAAATATTAGCACGTGGGAAAAATCCTAGCATATGGCCATCACCCAATTCTTGAGCACATGATGCTCCATCACATCAAAAAGGAAACCTTGCATATCTCAATCCTAATGAAAAATAAACTGACTCATTGTAAAGGGGTAGTAAAACTGATACATCATACAAAGCAAGCTCTAACCCTTGAGTTATAAGCAGCAATACAAAAAATAATCTAGAAGAAGTAAAAAGCACACAAAAGGGATGGAAAAAATAGGTTGAGTTGGTAACTCATGCATCGATGAATGCTCCCTCGTCATATATATGCACTTAGGATGTGGACACCCCCATTAGTTGATCAATTTGACTGTGGCACTTGACCATGAAGTATTCTCCCCTTCATTACCACATTATTATACACTAGAACCTATCAATTGAAGGGTGGACCAAGGAACTATTACATCACTTTAGGGGCTATAAGCACTTAATAGGGTTGATCATTAGCCACCCCCACCAAGGGAGAAAACACCTCTGTAAATACTTGGTCCTAATGTTAGAAGGGGATGTTAATTTGAAGTATCAACATCCCCTTAACAGTCAAGTTTGGTTCACTTAGATGCATTACTTAACATATTCCCTTATGGATGGTTGCTTTCACTATAATTCATGTTATTTTTTGTCAGGTGGCTCAACAGCCTAGGCCTTAGGCACCCACTCCACATGTACCCAAGCCATTCAGAGAGGTACATTGGCTTGAGCAAGTGCAACATTGAGCGATCATAGCCTCCTGACAACATTAGCAATGACACATCTCCCATAGTACCTCCAGGACCCAAGATGTTGGTCTACTTTGACCTAATTATGAGGATTCTTCATGATGACACCACTCAACCTAGTGTGCCCCCAGGATGGCCTTGAAACAACTTGATGGGTAGGAGTTGCTTCAAAGCCCAAACAAATATGGTCTCCCATTAAGAGACTAGGGAGGGATTGTTGCACAAGAGGAATCCATAATGCTAGATAGAAGGAGGCCTTGTTTGACAATTGGAGGCCCATGGAGACCACTTGATGAAACCCCCAGCTAGATCTTGGGACCCCACTTGAGATATTAAGGGCTAACCCTTAAATTTTGGATAATCTAGGCATCTACACATTATTTGACACATCATCACCCTTACACATTCCATTTGGAACATTAATTGTGGATGCCACCATTTATTATGAGGCTATGACTCACATGTTTGGCTAAGTAGGCTTATATTGTTGTAAGCTAATGGTTTGGTGATCCATACTTATGCAGGAACACAAAAAAATACACATATACAAAGAGATGCAACAAAAATAAAACTTCATTTCATTAATATCAAAGAACTAAAATATGCTTACATACATAAATTGAAATAAACTAGCTCGGGCGATGTTAGATTATCTCTGAGAAGAGATGTGGCAACTACATGCCTCTAAAATTTGTGTTACAATGAGGCTCAAAGGAATATTTATTATTGAGAAACAATGGAAAACCCTAAACATCTAAAAACCTAACCCTAGGAGATGAAGCACCAAAACTATGGGGCCCATTTGGGTAAATTGGTACATCAACTTCCCGGGGTCATAACTTTGGCATACAATCTTCGTTTTATGCGCATAATACGTCATTAGAAAGGTCTATCTGAGGACTACAAGTTTTGAATAAAAACATAACTAATTATTCAAATTCGACCTTTTTTCCAAAAAAACATCGTTTAGGGCCTCAAAATGGCTTTAGAAGTTTAGGACCCGAAAAACTGCCAAAAAATAATAAACTATGCTATAATTAAGGAAACTAAAAAACTGAAAGAATTAGTGGTGGGGGTCCAAGTGGAATAGGAAATGGCTAATAATATCCACTTGAATTGGTCCTCATTGTGTTAAGTGCCTCCATGAGATGGGGAAAGTTCTGTTGAACTTGGTCCTTGGTGATCCACTTGCCTTGGTGCAAGAGTTAGCTAGCTTTGACAACCTGATATAGTTGGATCTTCTATTGGAAATTATTCTTGATATGTGTGTCCATGATCCTATTGGTTGTGGCCTATTCCATGCAGTCTGGGTTTAACTTTGTTGGTGTGAGTTCTGCAATGTTTGATGTGTCCAGTAATGGTGGAAAGTATGGTCGAAGGAGGTCCACATTTAACATTGGGTGCAGGCCAAGGAATGGCGGATTCTTGAGCTTGAATGCATTGTCCCCTACATGCTTAGTGATGGTTTAATTCCCATATCGAAGCAGGCAACCCTTGCAGTGGGGCCCAATGAGGCGCTCCTTCTACAAATGTAACCAAACTTTGTCGCCCACTTAGAACTTGTGTGGCACACGATGTTGATTATGACACTACTTGTACCTAGCATTAGCTTTGTCCAATATGTCATGGACTTGCTGGAGGATTTGTTGAATGCACTCCATGAAGTTATTAGCCCTATCATATTTAGACTGGACATGAGTCGAATCTATTAGAGTAGCTACAAATGGTATGGCTACATCAATGGGACATAGTGGCTGAAATCCCATTGCCACCTAAAAAGGGTTATGGATAGTTGAGCCATGGAGAGCTCTATTGTAGTTGTACTAGACATAGGGAGGCTTTCAGCCCATGTGCATGGATGCTTCGAGTTGTACATGCGCAGAATGTGTACAATCATCATGTTGACGACCTTTGTTTGGCCATCAGTTTGGGGGTGGAAATTCGTCGACTTAGTGAGCTTGGTATCCAACGTCGCCCAAAGACTTGACCAAAATGTACTTAGGAACCTATTGTCCCAATCTAATATAATGGACTGTGGGATCTAAAGTGTACCCACACCCGTTCAAACAAGAGCCTAGTAGTGACTTCTATCGTGATACTCTTCTTGTAGGGTGCCATAATGGTCATCTTAGAGAATCTATCGATGACCACGAAAACGAAGTCATTGCCATGCTTAGTAGAAGGAAGGCCCGACATGTAATCCATGGAGGTGGATTCCCAAGGTCGACTAGGAGTAGGAAGAGAAGTATATAAGCCATTATTCTTCATGGTTGGCTTGGAAATGGTGCAGGCAGTGTAGGATCTGATGTACTTCCCAACATCCTATCGAAGGTTCAGTAAATAAAAATATGTCTACAACACTACCATTGTTTTCTCTACCCTGAGATGTCTAGCGACCTGACTGTAGTGAACTTACCAAATCATTTTGGCATGCTTTCATGAAGGAAAAAAGAGGTGTCCCAGGTGACATAATAGTGCATCCTAGAGGTGAAAATTTGGAACTTTATTTCCTTCCATGAGAGTCTAGTATGTGTTGTCAAATTCTGGATCACTCTTGTAAAGATGCAGCCACCCCATAGTCTTGTGCCTACAAGAGTCGAGCACAGTGGTCAGCACCATGAACGACAGTCGATTGAGGAAGCCTACAACATTGTTGGTGTTTACCTTCTTGTACTTAATGTTCAAATGGAATTTTTTCAGGTATGTGGACCATTTCTGATGGCAATCACTCTGCAACTACCCTTGTGTTTGTATGAACTACAGGGGTCGGTGGTCTGTGTCGATGGCCATTTCCTTCCCTAAAATGTAATGCTTCCATTGTTGGCAGGCCTAAAAAATGGAATACATCCCTTTTTCATAGGTGGGATACTTTCGGATTATGTCTAAAATTGTCTCACTATGATATGCCACTGGATGCCCCTGCTGAGTAAGAACTTCACCAATGGCATAGTCAGAGGCATCTGTCTTGATCTCAAATGATTGTTGCAGTTTCGGGAATGTTAGCACTGATGCAGAGTAGAGGAAATGCTTCAACTCAGAAAATGCCTTCTGTTGGGATTCATACCAAAAGAACTTTGATTTCTCTCCTCCCTTGGTGATTTGACTCAAGGGCCAAGTGATATGACAGAACCCCAACACGTACTGTGGTAGAAGTTGGCAAGACCCAAAAAGTTGCAGAGCTCTTTTAGAGTGGTTGGGATTGGCCAATCCCAAATGACTTGTATCTTGGTTGGGTCCACATGCACACCCCACTCATCAATGATGTACCCCATATCTTGAACTTGGGTCATACCAAAAGTTCATTTCTCCAAATTGGCACACAAATTATGTTTCCGCAGGGTTTGGAGGACCTGTCAAATATGGTGGCGGTGCTCTTCCTAACTCTGGCTGAAGATCAGTATGTCATCCAAATACACCACCACAAATGAGTTGGTGAAGGGTCACAAGATGTCATCCATCAGCCTCATGAAGTTCGTGGAGGCATTCGTCAACCCGAAAGGCATGACAATGCATTTGAAAAGTCCCTCCTTGGATTTGAAGGCAGTCTTTCACACATCGGAAGGTTTGGTTGGTACTTGGTGATAACTACACTTCAAGTAGATCTTGCTGAAATATTTGGACCCCTTAAGACGGTTCAAAAGGTCATCAATATTTTGGATTGGATACCTGTTCCAGAAAGATATATTTTTCAATGCTTGATAGTCAATACAGAGCCTCCAAGTCCCATCCTTCTGTACCAACACGATCGAGCTCCCAAAGGGTGATGAACTTGGCCTGATGTGCCCTTTATGCAACAACTCTTTAATATGCCTCTTGATTTCATCATTCTCCATAATGGAGCATTGATATATCAGTCCATTGGGTAGAGGCACGCCTAGGGTCAGATTGCTGGAGTCCTTCAACTGACAATGTAGAAGTACCCCTATGGGTGAGGTGAAGATGTCCCTGTACTCCTCCATAACCTTGTCAATTTGTTGTTGTCATGCAGAGGAGCCTAGTCTGGAGGTCGTGGCCACAATCTTCTTCCTTCCCTGAGGGAAAACCATAAGGAAAACAAATTCCCCAATCTGGGAAATAATCATATTGCATTGCTTTACAGTTATCAAAGACATGACAGTATGCAGTGCTACCTCTGGTGTCCTGTACAACTATCACCCAAAGTAATAATAATAGTGTGACGCCTAGACTCATACACAACGTGTCACTCCCACAAGTATGGTTGGCCTAATAATACATCACAAACATCAAGATGAGCAACATCACACAATACCTCATCTATGAAGGGCTTGATGTTGTAGGGAAGGCAACATTGTTGGATGATGCAGAGGTCTCACCCTTGGTGAAGCCACCTGATGGTGTACGAATGCAGTTGTGGTGTGGTTGGTAGGCCCAACCACTTGATGACCTCTACTGAAATGAGGTTCTTTTGGCTCTCGTTGTTGACAGTGAACTGCAACAGAGAACCTTTCACCCACATCTATGAGTGGAAGAGTCGCTCCCCCTCCTTTGGATCTTCAGGATCATCCTTCTCGATCTTGGTGGTGGAAATGGTGGCACTAGGATCTGCATCGATAATCTACTCCCCTTTGTCATTACCATTATCGGTTTCTGACTCAAATTCAGAACATGCATCTTATTCATAAGTCTTCAGCTTGACCATTAGTGACTGATTGGCTCAACAATCACTTGTGTTATGACTGGGGCTCTTAAAGAATTCACACCATTTCCCTGTATCCTTCTTTGTCTCCATGGTGTTTATCTTTGTTTGTTTCTTTTGGGGGTTGTCTTGGGTCACCCTGCCTTGGATTTGTTCTTTGTTATGTTGCTTGGGGGCGTCTTTCCCTTGCTTCGGATTCGTAGATCCAAAGTCTCATTTATTATATTTAAATTTATGCTCGACCTTGACAGCATATTGATAGGTGACGCCAAGTGAAGAGATGTCCAGGAACTCCATCTCATCTTGGATGTACTTGTGTATACAGTCGCGATACTTGAGTACCAAATGTGCTCACAATCCTTAATACCCAACTTCGTGCGAAGGGTATGGAAAACATTTGTGAACTCCGGTACATCTTGGTCCCTTCCCTGCCGAAACGTGGTCCACTTTATGTATTTATCTTCATATCTCCCAACAGGGTAATATTATTCCTTGATGGCATCTCAAAAAGAATTCCAAGTGGATGCAGCTGAAAACAGTGAGGATTCCCTCTCATCCTTTTGTTCACAGTAGGCTTCCCACCAGTCCTTGACGTGTGAGGCAACTTTGAGAAGTTCAAAAGTAATATTTTCCTGATTAGAAAAGTCATGAACTGAAAAATATCCTTCCAACATATTTAACCATCTATCTACAATGTCTGCATCTATCTAGCCCTCAAATATGGAAATATCAAATTTAACTTGTACCTTAAAAGGAGTGCCACCTCCAAAGTGGCTGCTGGATGAAGATGTGTCACATGTGGGTAGTCATCAAAGGGTCTGAGTAAATTTATCCATCATTGCATTCCTATGTCGCTTGAGGGATTCCTTGAGAAATATTTTGAAAGGATATCCTTCCCCCTAGTCTTTATTTTCTTCTTCCATGGGAGGTCGTTAGGGTTTGTGAGGCTATTCTTGCAAAGGTTCAACCAGTTTGAGCCCTAACTCCTTTTACCTGGACCTCGTTGGGGACATTTAAAGAAAAATAGATAAAGAGAAGACCGCTCTAATACCACTGATCCAGACATGCAAGAATGTAACAAAATATAGAAATACTCATATACAAAGAGATGTAGCAAAAATAAAACTTCATTTCATTAATATCAAAGAACTGAAATATGCTTACATAGAGAAATTGAAATAAATTAACTCGGGCAATGGTATCTTATCTCTGAGAAGAGATGTGGTGGCTACATGCCTCTAAACTTTGTGTTAAAATGAGGCTTGAAGGCAACCTATTTATTATTAGGAAACAATTGAAAACCTTAAACATCCAAAACCTAACCCTAGGAGATGAAGCGCCAAAAATATGGAACTCGTTTGGGTAAATTGGTACATTAACTTCTCGGGGTCATAACTTTGAAATACAATCTATGTTTTACTCACACAATACCTCATTAGAAAGATCTATCCGAGGACTAAAACTTTCAACTACAAACATAAGTCAAAGCCTCATGTTTTCCTGTTTTCCAAAAAAATGCCATTTAGAGCCTCAAAATAGCTCCTGAAGTTTAGGACCCAAAAAACTGCCAAAAATAGTAAATTATGCTACAATTAAGGAAACTGAAAATTTGAAAGAAATAGTGGTGGGGGTCCAAGTGGAATAGGCACATGGCCACCAATATCCACCTATATTAGTTGGCTTGTAACCCAAGGTTACTTAACAATGAAACTTATTTTTAGGGGCTTTGTAGGCTAAAATTAAGAGACCAATGCCTCATGTAATTAGAGGATATGGTCATTTCATTTCTCATCATCACTTGTGACTAATTCAACCCTCTGAGATCATTCAACCTAGCTGAATTATGACTTGTATCTTGTGGATTTGTGATCTATGGTAGTTTTTTTTTAATGAAGTTATTCATTGGCTTTAGATATGTCATTTTGGAGCAACAAAGGGCTTGTTCATGTATTATATTTTGTAAGTGTACCTTGTATTTGATAAATTTTTATATTTTGTGGCTATTATATGGAATGGTTGATTATCTGGGATTTTTATGTGCAAGTTATTATTGAAAATTACTTTATGGACTCTTGATGATAATATTGCATGCATTACCCACTTATAGAATGTGAATGACAATCCCATGGGTGAATCTTTCAACTAGCTCTCCCCATTGACTTTGCTCCCCAACAAAAGTGATAGTTAGGGTTTGATACCTAGGGTTTCATATTCCATTACTCTTTTGTCAAGGTTTAGTAATTTTTAACCATCCTTAGACTCCATCATCCAAGGTCAAGGCACTGGTCCTAGTAACTTGGTTGATCACCTTGAAAATCTTCATAATTTCACTTTCTTCTACCCTAAACCTAGAATTTATGCCTCTTAAGGTAATATACTAGCTAGGGGTAGGGATATTTTCTCAACTAGGGTTTGAAATGTTCCTTGTTATAGGGATTAACATGTGGAGATGAGGTATTTTCCTCAAAATCAAGACATTCCCATGGCCAATTTATCTATTTTAGGGGAAAAGTCCCTTGCCCTAGGTATATTTTGCCTTAGAAAAACCCTAGTTATCCCTAGGCTTCAACTTGGGACTTTTTGAAGGCTTATTTATCCATAAATTGAAATTATACATCTATTAGAAGGCTTTTCTTGCCCTTGTGACCCTAGATAAGATTATTTACCTTGTTAATTCTCAAACCCTAAGTCATGTTGTTCTCTAATCAAGCCTTTTTAGAGAATGTGAATTACCTTTTTGTGCTAGCTAATCCCTGTTCTTAAGAGGTGTTAGGGCCTAAATCTACCTCGGGCTCAAGGAAGGCAGGTCTAGGGTAACATCAAACCATGCTTAACCTGGTAGCTAGCCCTACCAGGTCAAGGGAGGGCTATCTCCTTGTCAATCTCAATGAAAATTTATCAAGGAAGGCTTGAGATGACTAATATAAAAACTAATTTTAGGCTACGTATGTTTGCTCAGAGAATTATGATTGATTTAAATGGTTGGTTGCTGGATCAGATGGGGAAGGCAGCTTTGGGTCTGGGAAATGAACACAGATTTGCAGAGGTTTCTGTGGGGCAAGGTAGGCAAGTGTTTTAGCACTTTGAAATGAGTGTAATGGTGAGTCTAAATACTAGTGAGGAGCTGGAGAGGACATGCAAGTGTCATGAGTCCTCTTCAAACAGTAGAAAACATGTAGAACTAAATAAACCCTAAGGCAGAGCGCTGAAACATCAATGAATTTTACCCTTTACACTTGATTCATTTAGCTATGAAGAATAAAAGAGATGATGGCACACATAAACATAAGATCATTGAATAACTGAGAAGGAAACATTACTAAATCACATTACCACAAGAATCCCATAAAATGCTGCAAAACCCTGGTTTATTTCCTTGCCAAACTGCAGAAGTGATGTACAATTGTGCTCAATGCATCCACAAGAGTCCAACCTTTACAAAGGACTGAAAAAACACATGATATAGACCTCCAAACCACCTGTGCTATCTGTTACGCAGTAATTTGTCACCGTTGGTCACCGTCCCTGTTACCCTTTGCTTTCGCACATTCGAGGACACATTTATGGACCTGTGACCAGTGACACAACTTGAAAACACTTGCATTGGATTCTCCTGAGTATGAACTTCAAATTCCCTGAAGACACCTTTTGCAGATTAGTCCTAAAAAGTGCCCTTTTTCCATTAGCGCGAGTCCACAGTGTCTTACCCGCGCCAATGACTCAATTCCTCAAAAGAGGGCGCGTCCATGGACGCTCTGTCATAGAGCAAAGCCCGCGCCACCTAAATTTGGTTATGATTTTTAGCCAGCACACACTCATATGTTTTTTCCTCTTTGTTCATGGAGTTCTCTGAGGGAAAAATCTCATGGAAGTGGTCGAGTGTCATCTTTTTATCCATGACAACCAAGTTCAGTGGCTATTTTGGGATAATGCTAAATCTTCAGTAGGTGTCCTAATACAATGCATACTCCTTCTTCCTCCATCTATAAATGACTGTCCCCCTGCATTAAACCAACTAGTTTTGCTAGAGCTATTGTGAGTGCTAAGATAATGCTGGAGTGATAGTGAGAATTGAGAAGTATAGAAGAGTTATGCTGCCAGAATATTGAGAGAGAAGAGGTCACTTTGCAAGGCGTATTCAGCTGCTGGCCCAGTCAGAGGAGGTTCAACGTCAGAACCTTTGGTTGTAATCTTTCTCTGTTTTTATTGATTAATAGACGACTATCATTATGGTTCCACTCATGTGTCTTTTAATGGTATTTGAGTTATATCTTGTCTGACCGATATATAATTGCATATGTTGGATTTTACGCTTGTATTTGTATCGTTCTTTGCGTGTGCAGGTGTCCATTCATGAGGAGTGTGAGGATCGTGACCAGCCAGAGCAAAGGAACGGGAACAGCATTTCTTCTACATTAACTAGCGTTGGATTCCAGGTAGATCATCATAATCAATCTCTGATTTATGCAATTAGGAACCTGCTTGTAGCGTTGTGTGATTGTTGCTAGACCCGTGTTGGGCTAGTGGGATCGCCTCTGTCCGCAGAGGGGATTTACCAGTTCAACAATTTGGCGACTCCACTGGGGAGAAGCTTGTTGTTTGTTGTTGTGTTGTTTGATTTGTAAATTGTAGACGGAGCCTGAAGAGCGGCCAGATAGCCTTCGAAACACTACTGCTATGCAATAGTGAAGTAGATCAACGCCACTTCAGTCAATCTCCGGTTTAATTTACAAACTGAAAAATTTCAATCTTGCCTTGCATGTCAATTTTTCTCTTGTTTATTGGCCTGAGTAACTTTCTGGGTTGAAGTTCTTGCTGTTTCTTGCTTGCTGCCCTTTTTAGACACTGTAAACCAAGCCTGGAACTACCTGTTTTGTTTTTTGCCTGGCAAACTTCATTAGCGCGATTTTTCTTTTGACAGTCGCGCTGGTTGGCGCTTGTTGCTCTCAGACAACCCACGCCAATCTCTGTTTAGCGCGAGTTGCAGTCTGACAGTCGCGCCAGACTGGTTAATTTTCTCAATTAGCTTGTTTGTCAGTCTTTTAAGCTTGGATCTGTGTCTTCTTGCTTCTTTTACACCTCCTGGAAGTTTGTTGGACTATTATCTGGTTGGTTGTTCTTTTCATCCTGCAGTTGTTCGCCTTTTTCCATCGATTTTATATCTTAGCCTTTGTGGCTTTTCTTATCAAGCCTTCTGTCGGATTTATGGTTTGATGATCCAGTCGATTTATTAGTTGTTTTCAACATTCCTCTGGTAGTTGTACAAGTTTTGCATTATATGCAGCAAGTACCTCACTTTTAGCTTGTTTATTTCTTGCCTGACTTCATTGGGACTTAGATTACATAGTTCTTTGAAGATCTTGGTGTTTTCTTTGCTTTGCTAGGTCATTTTTCATGTTTCAGATCTGGTTCTGGATTCCTTTGAGTGAATTATCTGTCTTGTGCATGTCTCTCGAAATCTGTTAAAGTGCATCATACTATTTTCAAAGAAAAGAAAAAAGATTTTTTCTTTTCATTAATTAGCATTTTATGTTAATTTTTGCTTTTAAAAAAGAAAAAGAAAAAGATTTTCCTTTCTTGTTATTAGCTGCATTAGGATTTTTGAGATCATTTTGTTTGTATGAAAATCTCAACTCTTTTGTAGATAGAATTCATTCAACGAAACGATACAATTTTCGCATATAGTTGCATTTAGGAAATTTCAAGAGACCACATACGGTAAGACTGGAAACTGAGACTTAATTAAAGATAAACTGTAAAATGAATTCAATGAACCTAACAACGCATTGAAACTTAACGTTCACATTCTAGAGGTCTAGGTTAGAGACGTGTTCCGACGTCTTTAAACCTAGTAGTTTATCGTTGAGTGGTCGGGTGATTCCTCCACGATGAAACGGTAGGTGCCAGTACGGATTGTGCTCCCACGTACAATCGAGTATATATTGGGAGACCCCTATAGGCTTGCAACCTTTGATCCATAGGAAGCTGAGTCTGCCGCCCTACAAACCGTAATGCACTGAACACAGCATTCGGGAAGATTGACTGCCATACGTGAAGTCCTTGGTGTTCATCTGATCGCCAAGGTGTATATAACAGTTTTACGGATTGTTTGGCCAACCCTTTTACCTAGTTTTCCAGAGTAGTCGCTTTTGATCCTTTTCAGACTCTCTAAAAGAAAAGGTGTAAGTGAGCAGCTTGTCACTTCGTGCTCATTAAACAATCGAAGGAGACTAGAGTCATTTTTTTGTCCTTTTCTCGACTCTTTAAAAATGAAAAGGTCAAGTCAAGTGTCTTAAAAACAATTTGGCCACGATCACATAACCCGGTTAAATTTTGTTTGCGTTAGTCTGCGTAGCGACTGGTTTCGCTAGCTTCCCTAGGATTTTTGTGAAGTTTCATCCTGGCGGAACTACCATTCTCATCTTCCGAGAATCCGGTTGTGAGTCAAATTCTCCCTATTGTTCCAAGCATACAACCGATCAGCTCTCGTGCTCCAGGCGACGAGGATTACCAATTTTATACGAACCCTATTTGGGAACCTTCTCAAAACGGTATCCCTTTTTGGGAATATACTTCTCCTCGGAAACCTTTTCCTTCCGACATGGAAAATCCATCACCTACTACTACTGACAAATCCAGCATGCCAAGGGACGAGATTCCTAGCACAATGGAGTCTACACATGTTAGTAGGACCGCTACTACCGGGGGATTGCCTCTTGGTTATAGAGCATTGCGTGATTTTATATCATCTCCTTTTCCGACCTCTATTTGGTCACCACCCGTCTTTTCAAATACGGAGCCATCGACTCCACCACCTCGCAGTACAACTGTTACTTCGGTGACAACCCCTCCAATTATATCTGTGGCTTCTTCGACGCCTATTTTTAGCCGACCTTCGTCCTCTTTATTTGCAGGCTTTGATCCTACATCTAATGTCTCACTTGGGGGGCAGTATGATCAGTATCTACCACCCTTTGGTACTGGGACATGTCAGCTATCAGTTGGAGAGCTTTCGGTTCTGCTATCCATAGATTGGGGTTCTACCTCTTGTCATGGTGGTCAAGCGTCGTATGCTCAACCTGAAAAACCACACCAGCAAAATCTACAAGGGCAATCCTTCCAAGGAAATCCTTTTGCTTCTAGTGGTCCCTTTTTCACTCCTCATACACAACCCGCTGGTAACCCAGGCCACCCTTCCATTCAACAAGCTCAACCTGGTCTCCAGCAAGGTTCTCATACTGGACAAACTGGTAAATTGTTTGTTAATCCGAATCAACCTAACGTCCAGTATACCCAGGTTTCCGACCAAGCGGCCCAAACAATTGGTCAACCAACTGTCCAGTATAATCAGTCTTCTGGACAAACTGGTCATCCTCAAACCCAACCATCTGGTATGGGAGGACAACCCTCTGCTGCACATCAGCAGGGAGGCCAACCCCAGTATCAGCAGGGAAGCCAACCTCAGTATTAGCAGGGAGGCCAACCTCAGCATCAGCAGGTAGGCCAAACTCAGTATCAGTAGGTGGGCCAACCTCAATACCAGCAAGGTTATCCTTTCACTCAGATAGCCCAAGGTTATCCATCTACTGGCGCTACTCAACCTGGCACCTGGACCCAGGTTGGATCCCAAAATCCATCTGGTTCTCAAATGCAGGCTGGAGGTCAATCTCAAACGTTTTATCAAACTCAGCCAAGGTCTCAAACTCATTTTGGGGTCCCACCGCATTATGGTTACCAGCAACCTCAAGGCCAACCTCTGTTTGCTCCTTACCAAAATTATCAACAGCCACATGCTACTTCTGCAGCATCGTTTGGTAACCCATATGCTGGGGGGAAAAACACAAATCCCTATGCCCAGCATACTATGGGGGCAAATCCATCAGGGCAAGGTCCTTGGGGGCCACCACCACCTGGTTGGAACCCGGGTGTTTCGTCATTTCAGCAGCCTCAGATGTCATTTAATCCTTAATTACCATTTTTATTGACTTTGGAATTACCGGATGTGTCCAAACTGACTAATGACCCTATCCTTCATAATCCTTATTGGCCTCCAGTTCCCACCAAAATTCCTGGTGATTGCTCGAAATTTGATGGTAAAGCTAATGAAGATCCGCAAGCTCATGTCATGACGTATCATCTATGGTGCTCATCTAATTCATGGCTTGATGATTCGATTCGGCTTCACCTTTTTCAAAGGACTCTCACTGGCTCTGCCGCTAAATGGTATATTGAGCTAAATCGCGGATCCTTTCAGGATTTCAATTCGTTGGCTATGGCATTTCTTACACATTTTCAATTGCCCATTCGTTATGAAACGGGCACGCACCTCCTCACGTCCTTATGACAATCAACCACTACGCACATCTCTGATCACATCCATGAATGGAGACGACGTAGATGTATGATTAAATTTTGGATTCCCGACCAGCTTCTTACGGATTGGTTCACGACTTCTTTCGTCCCTCCAATAGCTCGGGACATTGCAATGGGAGTGTGCGTTACTGAAGAGCAAGCTATCGCGCGTGCTCAATACCTTGACTTAGTTTATTCTCAGTCAGGTACATTATATGATTATTTGCCTGATGCCCCTAGACCTGGAACATCCAAAGCCCCACCAACACCTACAGTTGACGGCATTATCGGGTCTGTGAGTTCATCCTCCAAGAAAAATTCCGCAAACCCTGGGAAGCAAAAATCAAATGCTCCAAATGAAAACACTTCCCAGGTTACACCTCCTTCTAAATCTACCTCTGAGGTTAATGTAGTTCAGTCAACCAAGACTGACAAAACCTCGAAATCAAAGAAGAAAGAGAAAGGGAAAAATAAGTCGGAACAACCTAAGCAGGAACAACCTAAACCTCAATCTGAGGAGAGTGCCAAACGCAAACCCAAGTATCCTTGTCTTATCTGTGATGAGGATCACTATACCAAGGACTACCCCCGGCGGTCTAAAGTTAGTCATTTGTTGAAAGGCGCTCCTGGGGTTCCTGCGGTGCTTAAAGAACCCTTTCCTTCACAGCAAACCCAAATGGTTGCTGACCCCTCTCAACCTCCCTCTTCCTTCGATTCCAAAGTGTTTATGGCAGGTACGGTCCCTGTTAATATCAGTATTCGAACAAAAGATTATCCATCTGCCAGTAAAGAGCCTGAGGTTCCCCCCAGTGCTCCTCCATCCAGTTCCATCCCTCTCCACATCGAGAGACCTAGTACTGAAGTGCCTATTTGACCCCCTCCAAAAGGAGTACTCCAGAAATCTTCTTACAACCCAAATGCCCGTACTGCTCAGCACTATAATATTGTTGAGGATTTAGCCCAGACTCCGTCGGCTATGTCCGCTTTATAAGTTCTCCAGAGCTGCCCCTCTCAGAGGAAGTCCTTTCTATCTGCTATCGGCAGCATAGATCCGGCAGATTCGCATTTGATTACGTTCGACTTAGACCGCCATACTCAGAGACTGCCTCCCCAAATTGCCTTTCTCATACAAGTGGTTATTGATAAGAAAACTATCCATCGCACAGTCATTGATGAAGGTGCTTCGACTTGCATCATGCCTGTTGCCTATTGGAAATCTATTGGTTCTCCAACGTTGAGTCAGTCTCCCACAACCTTGGAAGCTTTCGATGGAAGAGCCTCCCGTCCTTATGGTATTCTCCCACGTTTACCCATTTCTTTGGAAGGAAAAATGGTCGAGATGGAAGTTCAAGTCGTTGATGCCACTTTAACCTACAACCTCCTTCTCGGACGCAGCTGGATCTATGCGATGCAAGCTGTTGCTTCATCTTACTTTCGTATCATTCGCTTCCCTCACCAAGGGAAGATTATTACGGTCGACCAGCTGAATTTTTTCGCTTCCTCTTCAGAAGGAACTATTCCTTTTGTGGAGCATACCACCAAATCATTTGAGAGTCTCGGTCATGGACTTTTTAAAGATCCTGCCCTTATGGGTGTTTTTCCAGCCTCGCCTCCGAATTTCGCTTCCGTCAATATGATCTCTACTTGTCTTGATCCATGGATCGTTCCTCCCATCGACCAAGTAGATTCATGGGGCGATAGGATGCCGTTGAGTCCAGCCGAACTCAACTATGCTGAAATCGTAGCTGCATCGGCTTCTGAACTTGCTCTTTCAAGAAAACTTTTTCACACATTCGCTCCATCCCTAGGGATTGTAGATCAAACTTCTTCGGATCCTTTACACGAAATATTCTCTTCCGATGAAGCCATTATAGAGACCATGTCTCTCGAGGAACCCCCTTGGCACGATACCCATCATCGTTCCTCGTTACTCTCTGTCCCTCAGGATGAGCCAACTCCTATTCAACGGTTTGCTCCTTGTTCCCCCTTCCGATTCCTTCAGTCACCTGTTCACGTTTACCAAACTTCTTTTGAAGGTAATATGGCGAACATCACGCAAACCCAACCCATCGACATCTCTATCAAACCCGGGATTGTCGAACATGTTCATATCGGAGTCACTTGTACTCCGGAGGAGATTCAACTTTATTCGAACCTTTTTCGCGAATTTCGCGATGTTTTTTCTTGGTCTTACGAAGAAATGCCCGGCATCGATCCTAGCATAGTGGTGCATGAAATCATCATGTACCCCGGTGCTAAGCCTGTTCGCCAACGTTTACGTCAAGTACACCCTCGAAAGGCTGCAGCGATTAAGGCCGAAGTAGAAAAACTTCTTAAAGCTGGTTCTATTTACCCTATCCCGCTCACAGATTGGGTTTCCAATATTGTACCTGTCACTAAAAAACAGGGAACTATCCGCGTTTGTGTTGATTATCGTGATATCAATCGGGCCTGTCCAAAAGATAATTTCCCCACACCATTCATTGATCAGATTATTGACGAGTGTGCGGGAAGCGAGGTGTACTCTTTTATGGATGGCTTTTCTGGTTACAACCAGATTAATATTGCCCCCGCTGATCAACACAAGACTGCTTTTATCTGTCCGTGGGGTACCTTTGCTTATAAGAAGCTCCCTTTCGGTCTCAAAAATGCCAGCGCTACCTTCCAATGTGCAATGTCGTACGCTTTTCATGACATCCAACACATTGTACAGCCTTACCTGGATGATCTTCCAGCTCATTCGGCTAAGCGTCAGGACCACCCTGCTCATCTTCGCGAGATCTTTCTTCACATTCGACACTACAACATCAGGCTTAATCCTCATAAGTGTGTCTTCTGCATAGAATCGGGTCGACTTCTCGGATTTGTCGTCTCCCAAGAGGGCATCCGTCTGGATCCCCTCAAAGTCGAAGCTATAGTGAATCTCCCTCCCCCTGCTACCTTACAACAATTGCAAAGCCTGCAAGGAAAAGTGAACTTTTTACGTCGTTTTGTCCCGAACTACGCCGAAGTGGCTAAAGGCTTTACACACCTGCTTAAAAAGGATGTCCCTTTTCACTGGGATGCTGTGGCTCAAGAATCTTTTGAGCGTCTCAAGGGTCTCCTTGTCTCTGCTCCATTGCTTCGCCCTCCAAATTATCATCATGACTACATCCTATATTTAGCCGCTACTGATACCACTATTGGCATGGTTCTTGTTCAAACTGACGACGATGACACTGAGCATGTCATTTATTATCTCAGTAAAAACCTCCTTGATACGGAAACTCAATATGCACATGTCGAGAAGTTGGCATTAGCCGCTGTTTGCGCTGTCCAACATTTCCGCCACTATATTCTGTTGCGTACTACTACAGTGATTTCAGATTGCAACCCCATGACGTATATCTTGTCACGCCAGTTGCTGGGGGGAAAATACTCTAAGTGGATTGTCATCCTCCAAGAGTTTGACTTGGAGTTCGTTTTCGCCAAGTCCAAGAAATCGCTGGTTTTCGCTGAGCTAATTTGCTCTTTGCCATCTTCTTCTTCGCCATCTCAGACGGAAGATCACATCCCAGATGAGACCTTGTTTCTCATCAGCACCCTCGACCCCTGGTATGGTGACATTCTTACGTATTTACAAACGTCCTCCTTCCGCCCGGGCACTTCCAAAGATGCTCGACGAAGGATTCGTCATCAATCCCAACCATATCGTATCATTGGGGATACTTTATATCGCCTCGACGCCGACTCTGTTCTCCGCCGTTGTCTTACTCACGAGGAAGCTGAGAGAGTCTTGAATCACTGCCACTCAGGTGCTTGTGGCGGTCACATGTCTGGCTATGCTACCGCTCAAAAAATTCTCCGTGCTGGCTATTTCTGGCCTTCCATCTTTAAGGATTGCATTCTTGCGGTCCGTTCCTGTCACGAGGGCCAAATTTTCCAACGGAAGATGCGGGCACGCGCTGCTCCTTTGCATCCTGTTGTTACCATCAGCCGTTTTGCCAAATGGGGCATTGATTATGTCACCTGTAACCCTCGCTCAGCCGGGGGGCATGGGTTCATCATCGTTCCCGTCGATTATTTTACTAAATGGGCCGAGGCGATGCCTACTCTGAATGAAGACGGTCATACAGCGGTGCAATTTTTGTTTAATCATGTTATTTCGCGATTCGGCGTCCCTCAAGCCATCGTCACTGATCACGGAAAGCATTTCCAGAATCATATGATGACAGAACTGACAACCCGGCTGGGCTTAAAGCACGATAGTTCTACTCCATACTACCCTCAGTGCAATGGCCAAGTTGAAGCGATCAACAAGATCTTGGTTACAATGCTTCAGCGCACCATTGGCGTGCACAAGTCTAACTGGCATTTGATGTTGTTCCCGGCTTTGTGGGCTTACCGAACTTCCGTGAAGGATGCCACTGGTTTCACTCCATTTCAACTAGTCTACGGACTAGAGGCTACCCTTCCGATCGAGTGTGAAATCCCTTCATTAAAATTAGACGTCGAGCTACTTCCTAACACTACTCCATTAGAAGAATGCCTCCTTTATCTGGAGCGTTTAGATGAGACTCATCGCCTAGCTAATTTAGCTATCGAAATGCAGAAGAAGCGAGTAAAATCTCACTTTGACCAGGCTGTTCGTCCATGTTCTTTCAATGAAGGAGACTTAGTTCTCCTGTATGATCAGGCGAACGAGAAGTTAGGACCAGGAAAGCTCGAATCCATGTGGCTAGGCCCTTATATTGTCAAAAAAGTTATAGAAAAAGGAGCCTACGAGTTAATTGATTATGAAGGAAATCCTCTCGTGCAACCCCGCAATGGGCTGTATTTGAAAAAGTACTATGCGTGATGCTAGTACACTTCTTTTTGTATATACATGTACTCTAGCAAGTGTGTTGTGTATGTGTGTTAGAATTTTTTATAGACTCGATTGTCACTTTTCCCTTATTGTGTTTTCTGCTTCTTGTGCAGATGTCTAATACGCCTTATATTGGTTTCGCTGATGGTGCCTGTCGCAGTACTCGTAACTTATCCTCTGCGGCATGGGTGATCTGTGATCCTCATTGTGAGCTGATAGATCTTCAAGGTGTCTGTTTGGGTCGTACCACGAATAATGTCGCCGAATATTGTGCCGTAATCGAGCTCCTTACTGAAGCAATTAATCTTGGTATTCGGGCATTAGTGGTAAACCTGGATTCTCAGCTTGTCGTCCACCAGTTCAATAGGCGTTATTCCGTCAAAGACCATCATATTTTAAGGTTGTATTTACGTGTAAGATTGTTAGAAAGGAATTTTGAATTTATTACATATCAACATATTCCACGACAATTGAACACAGTATCTGATGCATTGGCTAATCATGTATTAGATAGACATTTGTGAAATTTGTAAATAACACATCATACAAGCAAGCACATGAAGACACAATGAGAAACCATAATCATATGAATATATATATATATATATGTGTGAGTTCAAACGAGCTTCTTTTTAACTTTTCAAGCTCGGTAAAACATGAGAAAATGTTACTTATGGTCTGCTTTCAGCTCTTTTCCTGACCTTTTAAAGAGGAAAAGATCGCCGAGTTGTCCCTCTTGGCTTGTTAAACGGTTACTAA
>APFE030608822.1:57716-108562 GCA_000404065.3 Pinus taeda | reverse complement strand
TTTCAAACTCTCTAAATATGAAAAAGACTTCGAGTTTTACCTGTGTCGGACTCGTTAAACTCTGACGACATTGGACTCATCATTATGACGAGATTTGAGCTTCTCCTCCCTAGGGCTCGTTAAACTTTTACTAGGTTGGATTCGACCGAAGGTCGAACTTATACCACAAGCATATGCTATCCCCATCAAGCTTGTTAAAAATAATTGGGGTACTTGTCAGAAATGGCGGGGGAAAAGGAAAATTTTGGAACCGTAATTCTAGTCGTGTCGGCAGTATGTCGCTCTTGAACATGGCACTTCTCTGCTTTCGTGTTAGGGTGGGGATATCTCACTTTGTTTTTCACTTGCCTCCGTGGGTTCGGGTGATCCTATTTGACCTCTCATTTGCTCATTGCCACGTCATCATGACCTCTGATCCATTGATGTCAAATACTACCAACTCCACTGTCGTGCCGCGGATATGTTCAAGAGAAGTTGACCTCTGAAAGAAACCACCTCTGTCCGATAGTTCATAAATCTTCATTTCACAACATTGTCTCTTCCCGTCTCGTGTCGATGATGTGGGAAACACTATGGCCCACCTTCGACAAAGATCACTTCCTGTCGACTTCAGCTCATTATCCAGGAAAGTGGTCTAGAGACTCCCTTCCGGTACCTTGGAGCCCACATGCCTCAATGGCAGGTTCTTCGCGTTCGACGCGAGGTTTTCATCATTGGCCTCTGATCGGATAACTCTACGAGTGTTCGACATCGGCTCATTCATTCACACGCCGTAGATTGTACCTATAGTACCTTGAGGACCATTGTCATTATTGATGGTACCTCTCGCGTCTGTTAATAGCTTTCATCATTGGCTGGTAATCAGACGAAGTTCATGCATGTTCGACTTCAACTCACATTTTCACATGCTTGAACTTGTACTTATGTTCAGGTCGAGGTGGAGCGCAAGACCCTGGATTGTGTCTGTTGTAATCCAGGCATGATTTTGATACATGACTCTTTCACTGGATGGCTGCGACCATATCTGAGTCAATTCATTGATCCTAACCAGATGGTTGCATCCATACTACGGATCTTGATCATCATGTACTCTTTATGGATGGCTGCGACCATGCCACATATATCATGTATTTGAACTATCATACTGTATCTCTCAATGCAGATTCTCGGTGGCAGCTATATATGTTCTTGTAAAGCACTTCACCTCTCTCTCTCTCTCGAGGCTCATGCTTTAGGGGGCATCTGTTACGCAGTAATTTGTCACTGTTGGTCACCGTCCCTGTTACCCTTGCTTTCACACATTGGAGGACGCATTTATGGACCTGTGACCAGTGACACAACTTAAAAACACTTGCATTGGATTCTCCTGAGTATGAACTTCAAACTCCCTGAAGACACCTTTTGCAGTTTAGCCCTAAAAAGTGCCCTTTTTCCATTAGCGCGGTTCCACAGTGTCTTACCCGCGCCAATGACTCAGTTCCTAAAAAGAGGGCGCGTTCATGGATGCTCTGTCATAGAGCAAAGCCCGCGCCACCTAAGTTTGGTTATGATTTTTAGCCAGCGTGCACTGAAGTGTTTTTTCCTCTTTGTTCATGCAGTTCTCTGGGGAAAAATCTCATGGAAGTGGTCGAGTGTCATCTTTTTATCCATGACAACCAATTTCAGTGGCTATTCTAAGATAATGCTAAATCTTCAGTAGGTGTCCCGATTCAATGCATACTCCCTCCTCCTCCATCTATAAATGACTGTCACCCTGCATTAAACCAACTAGTTTTGCTAGAACTATTGTGAGTGCTGAGATTATGTTGGAGTAATAGTGAGAATTGAGAACTATAAAGGGGTTATGCTACCAAAATATTGAGAGAGAAGAGGTCACTTTGCAAGGCGTATTTAGCTGCTTGCCCAGTCAAAGGAGGTTCAACGTCAGAACCCTTTGGTTGTAATCTTTCTCTGTTTTTACTGTTTAATGAACGACTATCATTATGGTTCCACTCATGTGTCTTTCAATGGTATTTGAGTTGTATCTTTTCTGACCGATATATAATTGCATATACTGGATTTTACGCTTGTGTTTGTATCGTTCTTTGTGTGTGCAGGTGTCCGTTTACGAGGAGCGTAAGGATTGTGACCAGCCAAAGCAAAGGGACGGGGGCGGTTTTTCTTCTACAATTACTAGCGTTGGATTCCAGGTAGATCATCGTGATCGATCTCTGATTTATGCAATTAGGAACCTGCGTGTAGCGTGGTGTGATTGTTTCTAGACCCGCGTTGGGCTAGTGGGATCGCCTCTGTCTGCAGAGGGGATTTACCAGTTCAACACACCCACTTACAACATGGCACAACGAATGGAAGCCTGTTTTTATAGTGGGAAATACACAAGCGGCCTTTCTTCTACATAATTCCAAAAATAGCAGCATAACGGAATACACAGACAAACGCGTTAAAAACACATCATTAGCCAATACAGCCGGAACTCAAATTTTACAGAATCATGTCCATAATCCCATCGGGTCCACCTTTCTATTGCAAATCGCAAGTCGCCTGGAAAAATGGCCAAAAACCCATTTATACAGGAAATACATTGAAAATATGAATTTATGGATTTCAAATATTATGAAATCATGTCTATAATCCCATCCGGTCCGCCCCTTTATTTCTTATCGCAATCACATAGGCGAGAGGCCAAAAACCTAAAATACACGGGAATACACAGAAAGTTCGAAATTCCAGATTTCAAATTATATTCAATCACATCTATAAACCATATCGCGTCCGCACACTGATTTCTAATCGCAATCGCGTTGTGTCAACGACCCTTTGTATCGGGGATCACCGATCACCTATCGGCGCATCGCTATCGTTCCCAATCGCATGTCGCATATGGTCTCCCCTCTGATCGCCGATCAATATCGTTGATCATTTTATCGGCATTATCGCTATCGAAACGGCCCCAGGGGTCTGAACACGTTCAATTGCATTGTTCTGATGTGATATATATAAATATATATATCGCCGATCCAACTCATCACATATTGTAATCGGCTCTGCCTGGGGTCCTGATATCGGGCAAAAGCCTTCCTCCGATGTGATAAGTCGGAGGTCGCAATCAGGGTTCCTTCATCCTTTGGCATAAGTCCTTCCCTTTGGTCTTTTGCAATGTGATTTCTTCAATGAGCCTTTTAGTCCATTTTTATAAGAAATGCCTCCTTTTCTAAGGATAAGGGGCAATCTTCTTTCTGCGATAACTTCTGCATCCGAAGTCCATTTCAGCCCATTCAAGTTGTAGTAGATTTAAAATGAAAATATCTATGCAATGGGACTATTTCCAAGAGCATTCCCTTGACTTTAATTTTCCTCCATGAAGAACTCTTTAGACTTAGGATTCTATTCTAGATCCATTTTGGATCATATAGACTCAATGACAAGCCTTAGGAACTCACAATGGGAGCTTGACCTAAAAACAAATTTCCTTGAGCATGAAACCCATGCGTCAAGAGTAACAAAAGTAAATTTATTTTTATCATTACATAAAATCATGATTACATATGTCATTACGAAGACCGAACCTAATTACATATTTCAACACTTCCTCTTAACTAGGGAGGTATTCTTAATCCATACAAGGTACTTTAACATTCTCAATCTAAATAATTCTCATAAGAAGAGTCATATTGACAACTCATCTATATAACATCATACCAACCGAAATTGTCACATAGCAAGGCCTTGACTAACATCTCTATCTCTCCACAATATCATAGCACAATGCTGGTGAGAACAATGATTCATAGACATCATCATCATTATCTCTCAAGGCACATACCCAACCAGGGTGTTCACAGAGTATGTCCTTCCAAGAATATTCTTATCTTGGATTCCCAATCTCATCCTCAAAGAGTATAAGATGTCAGATGCTTACCCAATCCTCCATTATTTCTTCCAAAGTGAAGACAAGAATGATGTGTCTATATCTCTCTCTCAACTAGTGAGGATATACCCATTCCCGTGAAGGAATGTACCCATTCCTATAAAAGGAATGTACCCAAGCTCCTTTTTGTCTAGGGACTTTTCAAAACTCCTTCTTAACTAGGGACTTGTTTTCAGTAACTTACTATTCTTCGGTGGAGATCATAGTACCTTCAGCTACTTGAAGAGATCCTCCTTTCGATGTCATGAATTTCATCTTCATAATTATGGAGCCTTCATCGTTTTTTGGAACTTCTTTGTAGGACATCGATTATCCATAACTTTCCTTCACGAACCATGTCGGTCATTTCATCCTTTTATTCATCTAAAAGTGATCTTCTAATCCACATTTGGCTTTTATTCATACAATTACCTCTTTCAAGTCATGTTTCCTTTAGGATATTTCATCCAACCACATGGGTACTAGTTGTAGGTGACATCTACAACTCTCTTTCGGTAGCCCTGTATCAATCCATTCAGATGTTGTTCGAAAATAAAAAATGAACATCAAATCAAATTTACCTTTCGTGATGACCTTTCATCATGACATCTTTCTTGCAATATCAACATCTTGCACATTCATAAGCACATATCCAACACTTTCAATGTCAAGGGTCTCCTTTCTTTACAACCCTTATCAGGGTCTTCATGCCTTCTCTATGGATATGTCATGGCCAATTCTTCTAGTCATTGGATGTTCATTTCCTTTTCTATGTGACAATAGTCACACCTTTCATGATCTCTTCTTTCTTTCTTCACATATTGCTCCCCAGGAACTTCCATCCAGAGTTCCTTTATCTTTGTCAACCACCTCATATTCCATATGAGGACATATTATGTTGATTTCATTTATTCAATATGTGAACCATGCCTTCATGCATCTTTCCAAAGGAGGAGATCCCTTTTCTTATATCATGCTCATGAGATAGAGCATTTACCCATGCAACCATATGACGACATGACTCAATCAAATACATGCATACATACCTCTTTCCTTCTCTTCGTCATGTAGGCTTCCTTCAACATTTTCCTTTCCTTGCTTGAAATTTCTTCAATTATGTTGCATTCTTCTATCACTATACCTTCATCCTTCTTAAACCACGAATCCCATACAAGATGGAATTCTTAGCGAGACTCTTGCTTCTCCCAAGAAAGGTGAACCTTCTAATGAATATTCCAATGAAGGATCTTGATTATCCTCATCCTGGAAATGCTCCTTTCTAATGATGATGATGTATGATGAACTCTATGCTACATGACTTTATTCTATACATAAGTAATACTTATGTTTTTAATGAGGTTACCAAGAGCTACTTCCTTCTTATGATGAATACTATAGACTTATACTCTAGCTATCTTTCAAAATTTTCTAATGATGTCATGAGATCTTACTTCAAAAATATGCTTATATTATGATTCCATATTTTACTAAGATGAATCTCGTCATAATGCTTCTCAACTTGACTTCCATGGTGGAATTATTTTCACTTCCCTCTTCTTCCTGTATTGGAGAAACCTTAATAGTGAAGATCTATCTCTTTGGATTTGTTCTCATCAAGTTCTTCCACTTCTTCGGTGATATGAGCCTCATTTCCTTCTTTCCTCTTGTTGTCCTTCTTGAATTTTTGACAATCTCTCTTGTAATTTTGATATTCCTAACAGCCATAACATTGGATCTTTGACATATCCTTCATCTTCTTCTGAGGACAAAACTTTATGAACTTTCCTTTTATTTTAGCCATGGCAACAAATGCATGAATTTTTTCATTTGATCCCATGTCATTTTTTCCTTCAACCTGGTTTCTTCAATCTTACATAATGACCAAAGTTTATTGAATGGGGTGGATTCCTTCTTTCCATAGATGCTTGATATGAAGTTGCCTCATTCCTCTAGTAGTGCATTGAGAATTAAAGCGGTTGTTCCCTTATCAGACATTATTTCCCCCAACTCTTGTAGTTGGTATCATATTTTTGACATCCTCATGAAGTATGAGTCTATTCCTTCTTCCTTTGATATCTTCATATTGTAGATCTCGGTTCTTAATGATATCACTTCTCCTGTAGTACTCACGGAGAATAATTCTACCAGTTTGTCATAGATGTATTTTGAATTTTCTAACTTTGCTACATATGGGATGAGAGAATCCTTGATTCATTCTATAAGGATTCTTTGAGCCCTTATTCCCCCCTTCATGTATATTACTATAGCTTGAGATTCTTCTTCTGGAAGTTTGACAATTAAACCCTTAACATGACCAATGACTTCATTTTCTATGAGGATCAACCTGCCCTCTTTTTTTTCATGCAAGATAGTTTGTTGACCCAACCAACTTATTGATCTCCTTGTAAAATGAAGTCATTTTAATAGATTCAAACATATATATAAAGGTACTTGTGAAGATGACAATATCTTCAACTTGATGCCTTCTTGATTTCGATGATGATGACAACATATACTACTTGATTTTATTTGATGTAGAGGCTTCAAGATGCTCCAATGTGAAGTCCTTATTTGAAATGAGAAAGGGTCCTTGAGATCTTTTTTGTGATGATGATTGAGGAATGTATGAGTTTGAGCTTCTTAAGAATGCTTCAAATGTAGAACCTTTCTTCAGATGAGTTAGGGTTTTGAGGTCATCGTCTTGTTGTTGCTTCTAGATGGTGTGATCCTTGAAATGAATAGTTCTTTTTTATGCTACTTAGATTTATTAGCCCTAATGTATCCCTTATTTGATGATTCAATGTCCTCTTTGATATCTTGACCTTTCTTGATACTCCTTTTGATGGTCCTTCTTCAAGCTGCCTTTCTTTGTCTTGTCACCTTAGCTCTGATACCATGTTGAGAAATCTAGGGGCAACAAGTATACATAGGTGATTTCACTTCTTTATAACGGCTTGTGATGTATGTTTACTTTACTTGATTAACTTCTTCTTTGGTTCATTATTGTTAGTGTTTTCTATCATCAAACAACTATCAAAACATAAAGGACAATGAGACAAAGGACACAAGATATAAGCAATCATCTAGGGCCAAAACATCTCCACTCTGAGAGGAAAACCCACAAAAATTATTCTTCTTATAGAATCTTCAATTGATGAATTCCAAGACCTAAACCATTGACCAATACACCTCCAAGACCAAGTCAACCTTGCCTCTTTTACCAAGTCAAATTAGCTACTTCTTCCTTGTCTTCAACTTCGGCCCTACAACACCTTGACTACGAATTTGACTTGTCTTTCTACAACTTCAACCTACCTACAACTTCTGCAATTTTTGACCCTTGCTTTAGAAATCCTAGGCCACATGTGTGAGATGATGAAGGAAAAATTAAGTGGTTTTTCTCCTTCACTGGTCTTGGACTCTTCTCCTTGTGAATTTGGCTAAAAACGTGATCATTTTTTAGGCTATATCTTGAATTATTTCAATGTATGCAATACCTTACTATAGAAACCCTAGTTGAAGTCACACGTGTGAGACAAATGGCCCAAAAAATATACTTGAAGACTTTGATATTTTCCTTCCTTTTACTCATTGCTCAAGAGGATTCCTTCCTTCCTTATACACACTTCTTTCCTAGACTTCCTTGAATGAGGTTGAGTCCTCTTATATATAGGCTCCTTACCCATGCTTGTAGGCCGACTTGAAATAACACCTAGGCTGACATGTCCTCTTGATAGGCTGATTTTCTTCTTTTGGAAGCCGATTTGGTTGTAGCCAATAGGCAAGGTCTTGGAGGGTATTTTGACTCTATATTTGACTCAAATAAAATATGTAACATTCCAAAATGGGTCTTTCACACATGACATTGACTTAATGACTTGTAGACTCAATGAAAAGACCTAGGATCTCACAATGAGAGCTTGACCTAAAAATAATTTTCCTTGAGCATGAAACCCATGCCTCAAGAGTAAAAAAAATAAATTTATTTTTCTAATTACATAAAATCATGATTACATTTGTCATTATGAAGACCAAACCTAGTTACATATTTCAATAGTAAGAACCCTTGGGAGAAACTGAAAATAAACTGGAGCTTGGAACTACTTGTAACTAAAAATAACTAAATAAACTCATTAGAAGAACATTTATGGTTCCTTCTCATCCATGCTTGGAAATATCAAGAATATTAATTAGTTATGTGTTTGATTTTGAAATTTTATAGGGTAGTTCCCAACTATGGCATTTAACCTGTGCATTTCTTTACCACTATGTGTGCATTAGTTTTGCATCCAAACAAGTTATGTTTCAAGTATTCACAGTAGTCTCCGAAAAGAATAAGTATGACATAAATGTGTCTTATTGACAACAATTTTACTTGCTTACCAATTATTTTCTTTTCAAGCCATTGCTACTTTCTACTCATGTCCCTTTCATAACATTCACAAAATAACATACCCACTTTTGCATGCCATGCTGTTATACGTTTTCAGCCACATTACTTGAGTACATTGATAAACCTACCCCACAGGCCACAACATCTTATTGAATATTTATAAATCTTTTCCTCATCCTCCTAGCATATTTCTCACTACATGCATGCACATAATCTACATTTAAGGAATAGAATCATGGCCCTTAAGACCCTCTAGTCTTGAGCTCGAATGAAGCTTCTAATTAGTAACAAGAAATAGTTGCATCGTATATTCTCTTACAGAAATGTAACAAACCTGGCTAAAAATCCATGTAATAAAGTTAATAAAGGAAAAATAATAACCATGGTCATGGGACATGTATTCCAAGTTGAGTCTAGGGCAGAAACTTAGTGATGAGGATCACTTGTGATTAATTTGTTGGGTGTGGAGCCTGATTATCTTCTGTTTTCAAAGGTTTCAACCGGATGTATACCCAAGGAAGACTGTACACCCCTCCACACTCGGGGGTACGGGGGGGCTAATCCCCCCCGGCTGGGGGGTCCGAGGGCCAGCGGTACCCCGGCGGGGTTTAGGGGCAATGCCCCCGAAGCTAAAAATAGATGTAAAATTGCCTTGTAAAACTCTAGTAATTTCTAGTCAATCTGGGTCGTTCATTAGGTGGATGATCTGATGGTAGAAGTTATGTTTAGTTTAGGGTTTTTTGCCCTAGAAGGCAACCCCTCATGATATATGAGGGAATTGTATTGTGTCTATGTAGATCTATATTCTAAGTGAGGAAGAGAGAGGAGATTGAGAGCGAAGAGGGAGTTGCAGCGGATCTGCTATAGGTTGTATCTCTTTAGTTTGCTGGATAATATAATAAAAGAAGGACTAGTTATTTCTTCATGGACATAGCCCAAACTGGGTGAACCACGTATATCTGTGTCTCTCTTGTTTTATGCGTTTTCTGTGTTTATATTTCTGCAATATTTTATGTGTTCCATTGCTTTGTATATATAATTTTCTAACATAATTAATGGCTATGGAAATTGGAAAAGGAAATGGAAAAAGGCTTTGGAAAGGCATGAGGCATTAATTGGCATTTTATTTATGAAAATAATGGAAAATAGGGGAAAAGGGAGGTGAAAGGTCACAATTTGCATGCGAGGAGGAAAATGAAGGAAAATAATGGAAAAATTGAAGAAAATAGAGGCCTCATTAATAAAAGAGCTTCTGAGGATTAGTTCTTGGCTTTTGTCAGTTTAGCTTTTTGTTAGTTCGGTTTTGGAGCTCTCATTTTCTACTCTCTCTCTCATACTCTTGGACACTTAGAGTTTTCTTGGAGCAATCTTTGAGAGTGTGGCATACTTGGAGTTCTGGAGCAAGAAGACAAAGGAAGAGCAGGAAAGCGCAAGAGGACATTGGGATCAACAGCTACAACATGTTTTGCTTGCAAGTACCTAGCTCCATGTATGCTTTCCTTGCTAGTTTTGGCATGCATATCACATGCATGTTGTTTTTTATTATGATTTGTCATTAGAATGGAGGATTACTTGGATTGACGATGGATTTTCCTAGCCTTTCCATTTCCTGGATAACCATGGTGTTATGGGTTTCTGTCCTTTTGTTTTCTAGTTGGTTCTCATGTTCCTTTGGTTGTGGGTTGAGTTACTAGTTTCTGGAAGCTTAGTTGGACAAACGCTCTAGAAGCCCTTGGTGGGTTGAGTTACTAATCCTGGAAGCCCTGGTTGGACAAATGCTCTGGAATCCTGGCAACAGTTATAGGTTGAGTTACTAGTCCTGAAAGAACCAGTTGGAACAAATGCTCTGGAGCCCTGAAAAACTTGGGTAGAGACCAATCTGGTGATGGTAAGTGACGTCTTGCCATGAGGTGGAATCACTGGTTGAGGGTTGAGGTGATTTGGCCTCTAGAAGTCTTGGTCTGGTTTTGTTGGATTTGTTCCATGAGATCGCACATTCATGCTTGGAATATGGCCTGGGGGTGACTGGTTGAAAGAGAGATTTGGTTCAACCTAGTCTATGGTTGGGTGGTTTGTGGAAGTCCCACACCTGGTTTCATTTTGCATATGTTAACAATAGCTTCTTTCCTTTTGTATTTGATGGGTAAATATGTTTATTTATATGTGGTTTTTATGGCTAATATATTATTGTTATATTTGTTGCTTATATGATGGTTATGAGCATGTGTTTATGATAGTGATGATGTATGGATCTTATCATGTTTTTATTTGTAAATGAATGAAAAATGAATATATGACCTAATAGATGATAATTCAACTAATGTGATAAGGCATCAGTGTTTCTTAGCGATTCTTAGATAAGTATGAGACCCCTATGCTCAGAAGTGTTGATGTGACTTGTAGATTGCATATTTTTGACATGTTTGGCGAAATTCCTCTCATGGCTAGTAGGGATACATTCAAGTATTTGTTCTAGTATTTGCATTAGTATCATTTTTTCGTTGATATTTTTTATTTCTGGAAGTTTCATGAAGTTATGGGAAGTGGCCTAAGACCTAGCCTTGAAAAAGTGACACAAAATCTGTGGTGAAAAGCTTAGAACTAGCTGAAAAGAGTCCCCAATCGCTAGCATGCCCTTACTATGAGAGATATTGGAGGGTCCCAGTTGCATGCATTCCCATATCATGGGAGCGAGCGAGGCTCTAGGTCAATAAAATTTCAAGTTACCTCAGGGGTTGGTCACCTGGAAGGGTTGGTTGGCTCCTGAAGATTCCTATAACTTGTGTAGAAGGTCATATTGGTTGGGTTTTGTCGATTCCACTTCCTTAATTGTACCTAGGAAGTTGAACCATATCATAGTAGCCTCTCGTCACATGTTTACCCCAACAGATTGGTTAACCTGGGTAAGTGTGGGAGGAGGGTGGTTACTGTGTGGTATCAGAGCATGGTTCACCCTTGGACTAGATGGGCAGTGTGTTTTGGTCATGCATTCGTGTCGATTACTTATGTGTTCCTTATGCTTATGGTCTATGTGTTTGTTGCATATGCATGGCGTTGGTCATAGTTGTAGTGGTGTCGTCATGCGAAAGTTGAAGGTGTCATTGTTGGGTGTGGTCGTCATGAGTATGTCATTTATGCATTGGTTATGCATGTCGGTGGTTATATATTGTTGTGCATACATTGACATGGTTGTAGTTGTCGTGCATGAGGTTATGATATGTGGTTGGTATGGTCACAGATTGATGATTGGATAATTGTTAAAATGATTATTAAATGTGGATATGATTATGTTTATATATGTATTTCACTAATTTCGCTGGTCTTGTAGATGATATATTTTCCCCTGAACTAAACTGAGGTATGTTGGTTTTTTCATGATTTGGTTTAGCTGACATGATATAACTTGAAGGAAGAAAACATCAAATATGAATAGCAAGATGGTCGACTACAGTTCAAGAGACTCTCCTTATGGATCATCTAGGCAACGTGGTATTGGGAACTCATATGACTTAGCAAACACATTGAGAAGTTTGAAGGCAGAAATAAGAAGTTGCAAAGTAGCTAATGACAAAAGCATTCAGGCATAGGAGAAACAAGTAGAAGTTAATGCAGTAATCCTTCAAAGTTTGTTAGAAGTACAGAGACAGGGACCACTTCTAATCAACCATGGGCAGGAGTACATAAATAATGGGGAATATCATAGCAGGTCACACAGTGGGCACAGGTCAGATAGAGATGACATATTTATATATGGCAGGCTCTTGGATACTTCGAATAGGAGAGGTGATGGACACAGGTACTATTCTAGTTATGGTTCTGATAGGCACTATGATTGTCATCATTATCATCCTTACAAGAGGAGTGATAGGGGATATTTGTCGGATGAGTTCAAGAAAGCAAAGTCACCTACATTCGATGGGGAAATGAAGAAGTTACATGATGCAAAAGCATGGTTTCTTGGTATGAATAAGTTCTTCAGATTTCATTATTTTAAGAAAACATGAAGGCCAAAATAGCTACATTTACCCTTAAAGGTAAAGTAGATATCTGGTGGGAAGATGTAAAGAATATTAGAGGTATTTATGAAGAGGAGTTGACTTGGATTGAGTTTGAAAGAATTTTCAGGAAGAAGTATCTATCGGAGAGATGATATGACGAGAGGGAAAAATAATTCTACAAGTTGAATATGGGATCTGTGATCAATGAGGAGTACTAGCAGATTCTTGGAGTTATTGAGGTATGTGCATTACCTCAAGGAGCAGAAGGTCAAGATTAAGAGATTCATTAGTGGGTTTTCAGTAGCATTCAAGGACATAATTGAGTTTGATGATCCTAGATCATTGGAGGAGGCCACTCGGAAGGTAAATCATTTTTTTGAGCAATCAAAGCACACATCTGAGACTAATCCGGACTAGAAAGGTAATGAAAATAATAAAGGAAAATGGGAAAAGAATTGAACAAGGCCTCAAGACACAAGTAACAAAGAGAATGTAGCCCCACATAAGAAGTTCAATCCATCTGATAGAAGATAGGGATTTCAGTTTGAGGACCAAAACAAGGGTGATGGTTGGAAGCCTTTGTAGTGTTGGACTTGTGAAGGATAGCATCACAGGAGAGATTATCCACAACATTAGGGTGGTAGATCACAAAAATATAGTGCTTAGGAGGCACAGACAATGGGAGATGTTGGACATGGTATTCCACGAATATATGTAGCATTGGAGAACAGGCAGGAAGATCACCAGGCGTCTATTATCGAGAGGGATGGTAAGCTTTATGATCAATTTATTTCCATTTTTATTAACCCTGTATCTAATTATAGTTATGTTAATCTTGACCTGGTGGATAAGTGTTGTTTGAAAAAGGAAGTGCAAGATGAATCTTGGTTAGTGCAGTTGCCTACAGGTACAAAGAAGAGATTTCATCACTTGGTAAGAGCTTGTGCATTTCAGTTGAATGTTACGCCTACATCAACACATTTGAATTTATTTCCGTTGGGATCATATAGTATGTTGTTTGGCATGGATTGGTTGTATATTCATAGGACTAAAGTGGATTGTTATGACAAAGCCATTGAGTGCTTGGATGAAAATGCGGAACAAAGAGTCATGTAGGGTAAGAAGAAGGTAACATCAGTTAGAATGGTGACAACTATGCAAGCGAAGCATAGTCATAGGAAAGAATTTGTGTTATTTGCAATGCATATTTCCAGTGATAAAGGTAAGGAAATTGAGGATGTGGATTTCTCGAGTAGGTACCCAGTTCTACAAAAGTTTCACGATGTTTTTCCGACAAATATTTTAGAGTTGTTGCCTCACATGCAAGTAGACTTTTCTATTGAGTTGGTACCAGGGGAAACACCAACATCAAAGACACCTTACCGGATTAGCACACCAGAGTTGGTGGAGTTAAAGTTGCAATTGAAGGAAACACTTGAAAAGGGATACATTAGGCCAAGTGTGTCGCCTTGGGGTACACCAATGTTGTTTGTGAAAAAGGAGGATGGTACTCTTAGGTTTTGCATTGATTACAAGAAGTTGAACAAAGTGAACATCAAGAACAAGTACAAGTTGTCGAGGATTGATGAATTGCTTGATTAGTTGAAGGGAGTAACAATGTTCTGAAAGATTGATCTGAGATCATGATCTCATGAGGTATGCATTAAAGAAAAGAACATCTACAAGACAATATTCCATACTAGCTATCGGAATTATAAGTTTGTTGTAATCCCATTTGGTTTGACTAATGCTCCAACTAATTTTATGTGCTTGATGAATAGTGTGTTGCATCCTTATCTAGACAAGTTTTTGGTTGTATTCATTGATGATATATTAGTATATTCTAAAGATGAGGAAGAGCATGTTGAATGCTTAGCAGCAGTATTGAGACTATTAAGAGAGAATAAGTTGTATGCCAATCTTAGAAAATGTAATTTATTTTAGAAAAAGGTACATTACTTGGGGCATGTGGTTTCCAAGGAAAGCATAGCAATGGATCTAGAGAAGATAAGGGCTCTCATGGAATGGGAAACTCATAGAAATGTGATGTGGGAAAATTGTTCACGAGGTTAGCATGTTATTATAGGAGGTTCATTGGGAACTTTTCTCACATTTCTTATCCAATTACACCTTTGCAAAGGAAAGGTAAGAAATTTGAATGGATAGAGGAATGTGCAACCAATTTTGCGTAGTTGAAGAAATCGTTGACAAATGCTCCAGTTTTAAATATTACAGATCTAGACAAAGAGTTGGTGGTATGTACAAATGCTTGCAAGAGAGGGATTCGATATGTAGTAAGCTATAAATCAAGGATCCTTAATGTGAACTAGAAAAATTAGTTGACACATGATCTTGAGTTGGAAATGATCATCCATTCTTTGAAGATGTGGAGGCACTATATTCTTGGCAGGTGGTTCATATTGATGAGTGATCAAAGTGGATCAAGGCATCTATTTAACCAACCAAATATTAATGCCAAGAAAGCGATATGTTTGGTCATGATTAGTGAGTTCGACTTTGAGATCAAGTACATTAAAGGTAAAGAGAACATGGTTGTAGATTCTCTTAGCAAGCAATACAAGTGAATCATATACAAGATATGAGCTCCTATGGGACAAATTTACAGGATTAGATCTTACAGGTAGGTCAATTGGATGATAGGTACAAAGATCTTATGCACATGTGAAAATAGGGTATAGGTGATTAGGATGTGGACTGTCATCTCACAGAAGATGACTTGGTCAGATTCAGGGATACGAAATATGTGCTAGGAAACAGTGAGCTCAAGAAGCTTATCTTGAGGGAATTTCATGCTAAGTCATATTCAGGTCACCCAGGATATCAGAAGACGTTGACAATAGTGAAGAAGTTTTACTATTGGATGAACTTGAAGAGGGGGGAAAGTTTGTGGCTAGATGCTTGGATTGTCAAAAGGAAAAGGAAAAGTGTAAGAATCCAGGTGGAATACTCTAGCCGATTCTGATTACAGAATGGAAATGGAAGGTCATTTCTATGTATTTAATTACAGGTTTATCGAGGACATCTTGACAACATGATTCTATCATGGTTGTCATTGACAGATTGAAAAATGTAGCATACTTCATTCCAGTAAATTCTACATATTCAGTTCATGATGTAGCATAGGTCTTCATAAGAGATGTAGTGAGGTTGTGTGGTGTTCCGAAGAAGATTGTGTCAGACAGGGATGTGAATTTCACTTATAGGTTATGGAAAAGAGTTGTTTGTAGGTTTTGGTATAGATTTTTCCTTTAGCACAAATTATCATCCACAAACAAATGGACAGATAGAGAGGGTCAATAAGATTTTGGAGGACATGTTGAGAATGTACGTCATGCTTCAACAATGAAAGTGGGAAGAGTATCTTCCACTAGTTGAGTTCGCTTACAACAATCGGTACGAGGAATATTTAAGGATGAGTCCATTTGAGGCATTATATGTCGTAGTTGTAATAATTTCATTTAGTTGGAGTGATCTAGTTAACAGGGTATTGAAAAGACCAGATATGTTGGAAGAAATGGAACAAGAAATGCAGGCAATCAAGAATAATTTAAAGGCAACACAAGACAGACAAAAGATTTATGTATATTAAAACAATATGTTTAAGGAGTTTTAGATTGGGGAATAGGTGTACTTACACATCAATCCCAAGAAGAGCTCCTTGATGATTGGATCATGTACCAAGTTGGCACCTCGGTTTTGTGGACCTTTGAATATTCTTGAGAGGATTGGACCAATAGCCTATCGAATTTTTCTTTCTTCGATAGTGAAATTCCATGATGTTTTCCATGTGTCATTGCTTAAGAAGTATGTTAAATATGTTGATCATGTGATTGACTGGTTTATATTGCAGGTGGAACCAGAAGGTGAATCCAAGTCGGAACCTTTGTGAATTTTGCAGAGAAAGATTTTCATGCTCTCGAACCAAGCAATCGAGCAGGTTAAAGTGTAGTAGAAGCACTTTGGGTCCGATGAAGCTACATGGGAGATGGAGTATCAAATGTGGGCTATGTATCCTTCTCTATTCACTATTTGAGCGAATGTTTTTGGTATATGTTTTGGTATATGTACATATGTATATGGATGTAAATACTGCCATGAGCTATGTTATAAATCTCCAATAAGTGGTATGGGTGTCATGTCGTTATGGTAGTCATGTTTTCATGTTTCTCATGTCGGTTTGCTTCTCAGTAGGATGATCATTGTAAATATTACAATGAGCTAAGTTATAAAGCTCCATGGGTAGTATGTTTTTTATTTCAACAGTATTATTGGTTGTGGGTGTCATTGAACACCGAGGACAGTGTTCCCCCAAGGGAGATGGTTCTGTAACAACTCTAGTTAAGAATCCATGTAATAAATTTAATAAAGGAAAAATAATAACCATGGCCATGGTACACATATTCCAAGATGAATGTAGGGAAGAAACATAGTGATGGGGATCACTTGTGATTAATTAAAGGCTATGGAAATTGGAAAAGGCAATGGCAAAGGCTTTGGAAAGGCATGAGGCATTAAGAGAAAAGGAAGGTGAAAGGTCACATGTGACATATGAGGAGGAAAATGAAGGTAAATAATGGAAAAATGAAGAAAATAGAGGCCTGATTAATAAAAGGACTTTTGAGGATCAATTCATGGTGCTTGTCATTTTAGCTTTTTGTCAGTTCAGTTTTGGAGCTCTCATTTTATACTCTCTCTCTCATACTCTTGGACACTTAAAGTTTTCTTGGAGCACTCTTAGAGAGTGTGGGATACTTGGAGTTCTGGAGCAAGAAGGAAAAGCAAGAGTAGGAAAGCATAATATGAAACCAGGATCAACAGCTACAATGGGTTTTGCTTGTAGGTGGAATCTTTGGTTGAGGGTTGAGGTGGTTTGGCCTTTGGAAGCCTTGGTTTAGTTTTGTTAGATTTTCTCCATGATATCCCACATTCATGCTTGGACTATGGCATGAGGGTGACTGGCTGAAAGAGAGATTTGATTCAATCTAGTCTATGGTCAGGTGGTTCGTGGAAGTCCTAGAATTGGTTTCATTTTGCATATGTTAACAAGATCTTCTTTCCTCTTATATTTGATAGGTAATATGTGGTTTCTATGGTTGATATATTCTTTTTATTTATGTTGGTTATATTCTAGTTATGAGCATGTTTTATGACAATGATGATGTATGGATCTCATCATGTTTTTATTTGTAAATGAATGAGAAATGAATATATGACCTAATAGATGATAATGCAGCTAATTAGATAAGGAATCAATGATTCTTCATGATTCTCAAATAATTATGAAACTCCTATGCTCAGATATATTGATATGACCTGTAGATTACATATTTGTGACATGTTTGACGAAATTCCTGTCATGGATAGTAGGGTTCCAATCAAGTATTTGTTCAAGTATTTGCATTAGTATCATTGTTTCAACGTTATTTTTCATTTCTAGAAGTTTCATGAAGTTTTGGGCAGTGGATTGAGACCTAGACCTGAAAAAGTGGCACAGAATTTGGGGTCACAGTCTTAGAACTAGATGAAAAATTCCCCAGGCATTGTCATGCCCTTGCTGTGAGAGTGATTGGAGGTTCTTAGTCGCATGCATGCCCATGTCATGGGAGCGTCTGAGGCTCTAGGTCAGTAAAATGTCAAGTTATCTCATGGGTTGGTCACGAGAACGGGTTGGTTGGCTCCTGAAGGTTCTACAACCTATGTAGAAGGTTAGATTCGTTGCGTTTTGTCGGTTCCACTTCCTTAATTGTACCCGGGGAGTTGAATCAGATCATAGTAGCCTCTCGTCACATTTTTACCCCAATGGACCAGTTAACTTGGGTAAATGTGGGAGGAAGGTGGTTACAAGAAGAAGATGAGTGCTCTTATGTCTTAACCATTTCATTGTCCTAAACATTTTAAAAGAAACACAAACATCACATTGTATGTTCACACAAAGGCATGGTCTCATTATTGGTTAATCATATATGTGAATACTTTCGTATAAATGGTGGATGACCCTTTTACTTCATAGTCATCATTGTTATACCATGAGGGCATATCCCTTATGAAATGATTATACTCATGATATTTGTTGTATTGAGACAACATTAGTTTTATATATAAAGAAATCCTTGCTTTATGTCAACTAGCACCATGATTCCATCTGTGATTACCATCCTTCACCATTATATTGATTGGCACACTATCCAACTTAAAATATAGTGTGTTCATTACAACCCATCAAAACTAATCCATCTAGCTATGGGTGTTTGCATTTTGACTTGTTACATACCCTCACTTCTCATACTCACCATGTTCCAGGTTTTGAATGCATATTATGACTATATTCACTTCCATTTCCACTGATGGTAATGATCACATCCAATCCAAAATGTTCCTTTGCCTTATTGCTAATTATCAAACAAGCCCTACGGCTCTGTATTATGACATTTCACATTTTATCCATGTGAATCAAAAGATGTCTTTCATATGCGTAATAAATTTGTTAAATAGACTTACATGTAGCATATAACACTTGCTTTTTTATTTGTTGCACATCATTATAGACTATTTGTTACTTGAAATGACTTTTCTTAGTCAAAGTTCATTCATAATATGCCATATCTTTGTTCTTTTTGCATACATGAATTTTTCCCTCCCCTTGTAAACATTTAGTTTTATATGTACCCTTATAATAGTAAAACATACTTAGATATTAATTATCTTGATCATGAACTTGATGTGAAAGTTTGGCCATACAACATGTGTTTCTTTAGCAAGGGTAGTCATGGACATGGGGCGGATAACAGAGGAAAGAGCAAACAAGAAGAAAGTTACATCACACAATAAATATGGTTTCTAATTGTTTTTTGGATGGTTGTTGGATGATGGCCTTTTATTTTTATTGGACATTTTATAGTTCATGTTTTAATTTAAAAATATTTGCATGTACAACGCTATAGTTTTGAGATTTTGGCATACTTGGTAGCATTTTCTTCATAGTATGGTTACAAAATGTTGATTTTGTGGACATCATTACATTTTGGGAACTTTTATAGTATATGGAATGCTACTTTTTAAGGATATCTGCTATTATTTATCGCTAAGTTATTACGTTTTCCTATGCTAATTTTTTATAGTCATTTGCATGCATTCTGATGGAAGACACAAGGGAATGCCATGAGATCGTTTATATGATGATAATTTTTATCGTACACACATCATTATGGCAAAAGTTGGAAGGCACAAGGAGTATGTTTTTATTTCAGTTTCATTATTTATCAGCCATGGGTGCTATATGATTACTTTAACGATATGTATATGTTCTTTGTTGATGTCATGTATGATAAGAATAATAAAGCTGATATTTTCCATATTATATTTCTTAGATTATTTTATTTAGTATGAACATATAAATGTTACAAGTCAAAAGTAAATAATTCGTAGATGGGGAGGGGGCCACTACCAAATATTATTAAAAGTTAAATTAAATTTTAACCTATCCTTTAAAACACTCCTTTCCAGAATGAAAATGAAATATAATTAAAAAAATAAAAATAATAATAATAATTTCTTAAACAATTAAACTCCCTAGCCATTTCAAAGGTATACAAAAGGGAAAGGAGCTTGAAGGAAAATGATAATAGATTGTAAGGAGAGGCATGCATAAGTTTTTGTTGACACCTAATCATCTGGATTGGGTGAATAAGTGAAATTGATGTAAATAAATAATAGAGAATATGAATAGTCACCGGGAGATGAAATTAACAGTCTCTCCCTCATGTATATAATAAAGACCAACCTGAATGAATATCAACGAATTGGACACTCATGGGGGCTTCACGGGAGGACATTATGCAGGAAGAAAAACCACGTAGAAGATTCGACGTGTAGGGCTGTGGTGGCCAACCCTTCATCAGGACTCAAAAGCATATTTCAAGGCGTGTGATGTGTCTCAAAGGACTGGCAGACCATCACGAAGGGATGAGATGCCTTTGTATCCAAAAATGATGTTGCAACCCTTTGAGAAGTGGGCGATAGATTTTTTGGGACCTATTCAGCCACAAGGAAAGACAGGAGCAAGGTACATTATCACCGCGACGGAGTATTTGACTTGTTGGGTAGAAGCGCAACCAGTGAAGGATTGCATGGGAGCGACTATCGCGAAGTTCCTATTTGAGTATGTACTGACGTGATTTGGCTATCAGAATATATTGATGAGTGATCGTGGTAGCACTTCCTAAATGAGATGATGAGCACGTTGACGGAGTAATTCCAGGTATACCACCAAAAGAATATGCCTTATCACCCGCAGGCTAACGGGATGGCAGAAGTGTTCAACAAAGTGCTTGAAAATGAGCTGACCAAGGTTTGTAATGCTTAGCGAAGTGATTGGTACCTACGCATACCTGCAGTACTATGGCCTTATCGAATGACATGCAAGAAGTTGAATGGACAAACCCCTTTTAGGCTTGTCTATGGTCTTGAAGCCGTAATGCCTATGGAGTATATTGTGCCTAGCCTGTGCATAGCAGTGCTCACAGGTATGAAAGATCATGGAGCCCTAATGAAGAGGCCTGCGCAACTGGATGAATTGAAGGAAGAGATATTTTTAGCAGGATTTCACCAACAGGTCCAAAAGCAGTACGAAAAGGCATGGCATGATTGACACATCATGCTACACACATTTAAGGTAAATGACCTGGTTTTGCTATATGATAGTAACTTTGATAAATTTCCAGGGAAGTTCAGGATGCATTGGTTAGGGCCTTATGCCATTAAGAAGATTACCAATGGAGGAGCGATACAGCTAGTCAAATTGAATGGACAACCCTTCCTAGGAAAGGTGAATGGCAGTCACTTGAATCCATACACCGACGGTCTGGCCATGTGACTAGATGAAGGTAGCACAGTCTTAGTTCTCTAGGCAAGTGAAAGGAGGCGCGGGACTATAAACTACACTGCCTGGTTTGGGAGTTGCGCAATTGGAAGATGGTGTGAAGCAAGGACGTGTCATTGGTTCCGCAACAACGTGGAGGGAGTTGCGCTACCGAGGGATAAATCGCGCAGGTTGGCCAGAAAGTGACCGTTATGGTAACTGTTCATGAAAAGACGGCAGAAGTGAGGCAAAATGGAGCAGACGACTGGCATTTAAGATGAAACTTATGGCTTAGATCCTTGAAAATATGTCGCCAATCCAGCATTAATGAACTGATTTTCCGGGAAAGGTCCGATTTCAATTCAAAATGCCCTATAAATTACAAGTAGTTTCCCAGCGAAAAACACTTGGCATTTTGAGAATTGAGTTGTTGCGCTCTCAGGTGCACATGAGCCATGAATTCTTTCAAGACTGATAGTGAGTACGACGTTTGAACAATTATCAAAGGAGACACAAGAACTACTGAATAGCATCATGTCGACAGGCATAGAAGCTATGGACACCGAAGAAGTGGCAGGCAAGGAGAATGTGCAAGAAATTGATATGGAGGCCAATGAAGTTGCCCCAAAGGTTGCCAAAGTATTGACAGAAGTCCCTAAATCCTCGATAATGCTGAGACAGAAACCAACCCCAACCAATGAGATTTTGAAGGACAAGAAGGGAAAACAGCCTACCATATCAGTGCGCGCCTCGCCAAGGAGAAACCCACCAAAGCCCACTGCACAGGAGAAGGTCAAGGCCATAAAATTAGAGGTATAGGAGGAGGATATCAAAGACATCCCAATGGACGATGAGGATGTGGGGGTTGAAGTAGAGGAGGTTGAAAACCAGGGTGCCGACCCAATTACACGGTTGCCAGAGTATGTCCCTCCATGCAATCCTGAGTCAAAGGTCCCAAAGGACATTGATGAGAGTAAGACTCCCCTACAAACCCCTCTACTACCAGATGAAATTACTTTCGATGGTCTGCACTTCGCCCGAGTGCCAATACTGAAGCTTGAAGACTGGGACTTGGCAGACCACGAGAAGTTTCCGCACCTGGCGATCGAGCAGCTGATGTGCCACATCATAGACACAAATACAGGAATGACCACCTTGGAGCCATGGAGGTGGCTCAAGGGGGTAGTGAAGGCAGGATTTTTGAACCTGCTCTAGGTGCCACACTATAACCGCACCCCGGTGACAATTTTGGTCATCAAGCAGCTGTTGTGCTTGGTGCATGATGGGTTTTTATGGCTGGAGGAGCCGATCCCCATCATAAATATGTTAATCCATCAAATAATGCACCTTTCGTATACAAGTAAGAATCCAACAATGATCTTTAGCGGCAAGGGTGGCGAGCAGGCTCTCGCAGAGTCAATGAAGGAGAAATTGGAGCTAGTAAAGAAGTCGTGCAGGTACGCTATCTCCAACATCTGTGACCCCGCTATGAAGGTAGCAATGTAGATCCTTATAGGGAAGGTGATGTGGAAGTGTTGCATCGATGAGGTGTCGACACTTGTCGTTGCACCCGTACAACAGTGTGCGGAAGGAATCCAATTTAACTGGTCGGACTACCTTCGCGGAGAGTTCAAGGCGAGCTACTACAAAGCACAAGAGCAAAGAAATACCTTCCACTATGCCTAGCTCTTGCTGTCAATTGTGCTATTAGCATGGGATATAACAGAGAAGAGCCAGTTCCCTTCAGTCACGCCAAACCTCCCTGAAGCAGCAAAGTACTCTTTGTTGTGAGCGACCAAGGACGTGGAGTGAGTTTGGGATAGCAAGATCTTTTGGATCTTGATGAAAATGAACATCAAGATGGCCATTAATCGTAAGCCGTGATTGTTGCCCATGGTGTATGCTAACCTGTAGAGCTATGCCAAGTTCAAATCTGATTTCCATCGAGTATCTATCAGGGCATGGAAGGACCCTACGTAGAAATGGTACGGCTTTCCATGTCTGGCCACATATGATATAATCAATGTGGTGCTTGATAAATGGCCGGCAGAGTGGCGCACTACCACGAACTTGGTGGTTGGTGGAAAAAAGTCCACCACACAGAAGAAGGAGGAGGCCAAGCTGAAAATGGCGCAGTTGGTCAAAAAGAGGAAAAAGGAGGCCACTGAGAAGGCCCAGGCAGAACAGGCAAGAAAGGAGGTAGGAAAACAGACAGGTGGCACAGACAATTGCTCTGTTTTGTAGGCTCCATACTCATTTGGAGTAGGATGGGAGGATTGTTTCTTAGTTGGTGGGATAGGGTTGAGTGGTTTCTTCCCTTTATCTATTGGCTTAGGGGAACTTGGATGAAGAGTTTCTTCATTTTGATATTTCCCCCTCGATCTTTTCGTAGATGACCTGAGATCATATTTCCTATGCAACTGGGCTTGCATGAAGTCAAGAGACTGCTTACAATAATTGTCTATCTCATCATCATCTAGTGGTGCCTCCAAATCATCCCCTTCTCCTTCATTGGATTCTATTTCATTTTCTCCCTCTCAAAGAGAAGAGAACTGATTTTCTTGAACTTCTATGGTTTCTTTAATATTCCCTTCATGATCATCTTCCAGGTACGGAGGAGGTTGAATATGATCTTGTTGATCCTTTCTCTCCCTTTGCAAGAGCTGCAAAGGTGCTCTCATGTATTCAAGATTAAAATTTATGTTAGGAGTTGGCTAACTTTGTCAAGGGGGGCTTTTGTTCTCCAACTCTAGTTTTACAAATTTGTTAGAGAAATTCCTTATCAACTTGTTCATCTCCTCTAATTTGTGTTCTTATTTTCATTTACATGGCTTGGAGAGTTGGCTTCTTCCTTTCCTCTCCTCTTGTCACCATATTCAATTTTCTCTTTCCACTTTTCAGTAGAGGTGAAATTTGCTTCAACTTCCAGGGCATCTGTTTGGATTTGGTCCCGAGTATGAGATTTTCTTTCACTGAGGGTAAATCCAAAATATGGTTCAAAGGCTCCAGCAAAAACCACCTTGGCAGCATCGTGTGGAGTTTTAATTTCAGCAAGAAGACTATTATATAATTTATTAAACCTCCTTATATATTCTAAAACATATTGATTATGTTTTTTCTTCATTGCATTAAATTATGTAGGAATCTATCCATAATCCCTTTTCTCCCCCTCTTTATGCATGAAATAGTTCTCCATCTCTTCCCAATTATTAATTGAATCATTTGGTAGAGTCTTGAACCATTTCCTAGCCTCTCCATCCAAGGACTGAACAAAGAGTCTCAGTACTACATCCAGATGTTCTACATTCAGATTCTCGGCAAATGGATTGATGGGCTAAAATATCATCCTCTCCAATGAACCTTAGCATATTTTTAAGGTGATCTTGTGGCATCCCATTCAAAGGCTATGGCAATTTAAGTGGAGCATATCTATTAAGTAGAAAACCATGGACAACCATGTTTTGCAATGGAGGTGGTAGAAGAATTACCATAGGGCTTGGTTGAGGTGTGGTATGGATTATGGTTGTATGGAGATGAGATGGAGTGCTAGGAATGCTCTGAGTGGGACTATTTATGAGGATATATTTGACTTCTTTAGGTTCTGGGTAGGTAGGGAATATGAGAGGAGGAAAACTAACATAAGCTTATTCAGAATTAACTTTAGAGGGAAATGAGCTGAATAATTGGGAATGTTCTTATAAATATTCCAAGGCTTTGAAAGAGTACTCAGAGGAGTTTATGTCATCTTTCTAAGAGCTAGAATTTGACACTTCAAAAAAAGAGATTGCAGGAGCTGGAGTAATAGGGGTCTTCTCTTTACAAATCCTTCTGGATATGACTTTTTCAGGGTTGAATACATGAGGAGTTTTCTAAAGAGAAGTGTTAGAATGAGTGTGAGGCATTTTGAAAGCCACGGTGATGAAACACAAAATTAAACAGTGGAGTCATCAAGGTGAGAGATATTCAACCCACACGCCTTATGCTCACCTAACCAAGGGGTGTACAAATGTCTTACCCTGGGAAAATATTCTGATTCATTCCTCGGAAATGACGCCAGAAGATGTTGTAGCTCCTAGAGACAACGCCTGGGTTGAGGAGAGGTCAGTGCCTAGGACATCTTAGTGTCTCTTAAAGATAAATTCATTAATGCTCAAGAGATAAATGTAAAATTATTTTAAATCTAGTTCAATTACCTTTCACAAAGGCAGATTCAAACATGCACATAAATAATATAGATAATCCTGAGAGTAAATGTTCAAGTTTGATGGCCTACACATAGTAAATGCCACTTAATTTATCATTGTAGTAAATATGGGAAGGACAAAAATAAGGAAGGAACTCAGTACAAAGGGTTAAAAGACCCAGAATCCTAAGAGGTAAATCCTTGTAGAATCACAAAAGAATAAGGAAATGAAGTGCATAAATTATGGAGTGCATTTTAAGGTTTCCAGCTTAATATTTCACAAGTAATTTTTGTTACAATATAACATAGCAAACCTAAAATCTCATAGGTATTGTTTGCTACATCATAACATAAGTAAATCTGTGATTTATGAGTGAATCCAATAGCTACAACTTACACAAATTTTTATGAAGAGAAACACACATGAAGTGACATAGAGAGAAAGAACACATAATATACACTCCTATGATTGGAATCACCAGATCTTCTTCATTAATTTTAAAAAATGGTGTCCATATCACAGGATCAAACTGGTGAAATTTGTAGAACAATTACCACCTTAGGAATAGGAAATTGAACCAAAACTTGGAACCTATCTCTGAAAAAAGAATTTAGAATCACCGAAAAGACAGAATTTGGAACCACAGAGAACATAATTTAGGAAAATTTGTAATGATTTTTTCCTTCCTCTTTATAGAGAGAACCAAAATAAGGACCACTTACAAAATATCATGTTATGCTACTGAACTACACAGTTGTCTCAACATGCGATTAAGCCAATTGTCCTAATGATTACATAACAGACTTGATTCTTTTCTTGAAATTGGAAAATTAAAAAAGCATGAAAAACATGAGGTGTCATGATTTACGCAGCAAAATATATCCAACGTCGATTCCTCTGTCACTTTATTTATCTAACTGTTTAATTTTCCCTTTTAGAGTTGGTCATGATCGGGTGTGGTGGTGTTGAAAGTGCCCTATGACCTAGCTGTTGATCCATCCACCCTTTATTACCTTTGTGATATATTAACATGGCTCAATACATCTCTTAGCATTTCCATAGTGCAACTTTGGATCCGAAACACATCGTAACTTTAGCTAAAATGACAGTACGAAACACAAATTTTCTATGCCTTTAGCCCTTCTATGCTTAACTCCTTATTTCTTATACACCACAGAACCACTATATGAGACCACTGGTATAACGCTTAGGTGCTAAGCCTTCGAGCTCCTTTCAAGGGCCTATTTCCATTTGCAATTGCGCTCTACCCCTTTTTCTTTTGGGTCCTTACAATAGAGTGCCAATCCACATTGGAGCCCCTGTCATCGTATCTAAACCTTCCCACAAAACAATTTAAATAAGAGTTACAAAATCTCTTCCCTCCCAAATGCAGACCTCTAAGATGACATCATGTTGAGGTCATCATCTTCCTGTGGTGCCTCCTTAGTAGTGACACATGTCACATGGATTTTCCCCACTAGGCCACCTAAAAACGTTGAAACTAACTACCACGTGTCTTTCATACGGCCACATCATGCTGACGTTATCTACCTCATCATCTCCTGAGAGCCCATCACCTGCCTCTGTATGTCGTATATTGAGGAGAGAGAGAAGGATCCCCAGTCTTTGGTTTTGAATGTGATTTCCTTTATACATCTATTTTCCTTGCTACCTCGACGCTTATAAAGAATTGTAATTGTTAAGGAGTTACGAAACTCCGAGGCTCTGAAATCTCTAGGATCTGAAATTAGATCACTTTGAGGTTTTGATATCGGGTCTTGATATACCTTCCTTCCTGCTACCTACTATGATATTCTATTTCGGGATTTTCTTTTAATCGAATACCAAGGTCCCTTAGTTTTGACCTCCGATATCCCGATACGCCTTCTACTCTAAGGTTCCAATATCGGGTCCTGATGGTTGGCCTTCCCTTTGGATTTCAAACTTTGACTCTTCCTTTAGATTTCAGACTTCAACCCTCCCTGTTTGAATCTCCCTATGGTTTTCATAATTTGGTTATTCCTTTGGCTAACTAAGATTGTGCCCATCCTCTTCTATACTAGGGATTAAAAATAGGACCATTTGACATAATTACGAAAGGATATGACAGGTGAAAACACCCAAGTTCTTTTAATAACATGGCGGGGGTCTTCTTGTCAACAATTTTTTCGAAAAATTACTTCTTAAGATCCCTCCACCTATGAATTGAATTGGATGGAATACTATGATACCATACATACACTCTACCTTCTAAAGTGTATGGAAATATTCTATAAGTAACATCATCAAAACGTACCTCAAGCATCTATAAATGCATGTAGAAATCATCTAAATGGTCTTCAACTTTGGTATTCTTATTGGGATCAAACTTTGATAGCAATTTTCCCATATTTTTTCGCATCATTTGAATATTGTCTAGAAGAGTGAGTATCCCTGGTCCATCCAATCCAATTCTGCATCAGTTGTGTCTCCGTCTCTTCCCTCCTCCTCTTCTTCTGAATTTGATAAAGCTTCTCCTTCATTGTTAAAATATTTGTTGTAATAAGGATGTTCCTTGTTAGAAAACTGAAAATATTCCTCGTCATTGTATGGATTCTCCTCAATGGGTGGAAGTTCCCCTTGATCTTTCATAGGTTAAATCAACTCACAAAAAGATAGATCAACAACTTAAAAAATATCATCTTCAAAGGGGAAACCTCCTTTACATTACATAAATGAACAATTCTTGGATGATACAAATGACAAAGGGCACAAAAATAAAAATAGTGGGCTTCTATGGGGCACAATAATAGACTCTATTTGAGTCAATCTATGCCAAGCAAGGCAGACCTACGTCAAAGAAACCTTTTGAATAACTTTGGGATTGCTTCCGAAGGTAAGAATTTGGAGCACACGGAGCCATATTAGTATCTTACCGGAAAGAGGAGAATGGCAGACTAACCGATCTTTCAGTTATTAACGGGAGTACGGGCAAATAGAACACCTTTAAGTAGGATTAAAACAGTCACCTGGATAGTAATGCATGAATGTGATGTACCAAAAAATCCTGGTTCCTAATGGAATTGGTAACAAAGCCACTTTGAACCTACTGTCACCATAGATCCAAACCCCAATCTGCAAAAAGATTGCGTTGGAGTTATTTAACGACCCTTGGATTAGAAACTGACATACCTTACAATATGGGGACTACACGAGCACAACAACAATAATAAGGGGAATACATTAACAATAAAAATAAGGGGCTACAGTATTAGTATAGGGACCAAACATGCCTCTCTCCTTTAAAAAAGTGTTGTCCTTAACGCTTGAGTAGTTCTGGATGCTTCTATATAGCATTTTTATCATCCCATTTGGAATCTTCAGCGGGTAAGTTCTTCCACTTGATGAGATACTCTGAAATTGACCATTTTCATAGCTTTCGGGTTCTTTTTTTCGTGACTGCTTCAGGTTCCAATATGATTTTTCCTTCCTCATCAAGTTTTGGCAATATTGTTCAAACTGGGAGCTTGTCACCTATAACCTTTTTTAAGCATGATACATGGAAAATGGGGTGCACTTGGGAAGATGCAGGAAGCTCCAATTTGTATGCCATAGTACCAATCTTTTGCAACACCTTGTAAGGACCATAGTACTTTGGTGATAATTTATTATCTTTCTTAGCTTGCTTCAGGGACATATTTTTGTATGGTTATAGTTGTAAAAATACCCAGTCACTCAAATCAAAACTTATTTCGATGTGATGCTTATCTTCATATTGTTTCATTCGATTTTGTGCCAAAGTGAGGTTATCCTTTAAGAGTTGGAGAACTTGTTGTTGATGCTTGATGTGATCTTCCACTACTTGAACTGTATAATTTTATCTTAAAGATGATGTGATGGATGGTGGATGATATCCAAAAAGTGCCATAAATGGGGTCATTTTTGTTGCAGTATGGAAGGAAGTGTTATACCACTATTAAACTAAAGGTAACCACTTGACCCATTGTTTTTTTTATCAGATTCAAAGAAACGAAGATATCCTTCCAAACATTTGTTCACTATCTCATTTTTCCCATCAAATTAAGGATGATAAGATGAAATATGAGCTATTTGAGTATCCAGACAAGAAAATAATTCTGTCCAAAAATTTCAAGTGAAAATGGGATCTTTGTTGCTTACAAATCTTTGGGTTTCCATGTAGCTTTTGAAATTTTTCCATAAATGCAGTAGAAATTGTGCTTCCTTTAAATAGGTGAGATAATGCACAAAAGTGTGCATGCTTGGTAGGTTTATCAACTACGACCATGATGAAACTCTTTCCTACGAACTTGGGTAAACCTGTGATAAAAACCATTGAAGCCTCCCCCCAACTTTGACTTGGAATGGATAAAGGTTGGAACAGACCTAGGGTATTGATTGTATCAACTTTATTTTGTTGGAAAACCAAAAATTCTGCCACAACCTTTTGAATATCAAATTTAAGGCCCTCCCAAACAATTCCTTCTTGACCCTATGGTAAGTTTTTCAAAATTCTAAGTGCCCTCCTAAGGGAGAGGAGTGCAATTCCAAAAGAATACTTTGTTTGAGTTGGGAATTATTACAAATATATAAGTGATATTTGTACCATAATGAATCATTTTTTCGACTAAATTTATTAGATGTACCGAGATCTTGCCGCAATGTTTGAATGAGCGTACACACTTCTTCGTCATTCTTCCATTCATCCCTTGCTTCGGTTATCCAATCTGGTTGGATAATAGAAATGGAAGAAAGAAATGCTTCCACATCCTCATCCTTTCTTTAGATTGCATCTGCAACAACATTTTGTTTCCCTTTTTTGTAGATGATTTCAAAGTCATAACCCAACATCTTAGTGACCCATTTTTGCTACTCTTATGAACATAATCGTTTTTCCAAAAAGTATTTAAGACTATCATGATATTTTTGTTACCTTGAAGTTTCTTCCCATTAGGTAACATCGCCATTGATTTAGTTCATGTAGTATTGCCAACGTTTCCTTCTCATAAATAGGTTTTTGTAAATACTTTCCTTTGATTGGACGAATTTCAAAAGTGATGGGTCTTACTTCTTGTATTAAAACAACACCAGTTCCATTTCCTAAGGCATCACATTCCACAATAAAGGTTTTTTTGAAGTTTGGCATAGCTAAGACCAGTGCTTGGCACATTTCCTCTTTAAGATGTTCAAAGGCCTTAGTTGCTTTTGGATTCCAAGAAAATGCATCTTTCTTCAGTAATGATGTTAGAGGTGTTTCTATTCTCCCATAATTCTTAACAAACTTGCAATAATACCATGTCAAACTGAGAAATCCTCGAAGATGCTTTATGGTCATGTGTATTTTCCATTCCTTAATGGATTTAATTTTTTTAGGGTCTACCTTACCACCCTCATGAGATGCAATATGACCCAGATATTCCACTTCTTGTACTCCAAAGAAACATTTGGAGGTTTCTGCATATAATTGTTTCTCCTCCAATAGTTTGGGCACCCTATCAACATGTTGAATATGATCCTTCCAAGACTTGCTATAGATTATTATATCATCAAAAAATACTAACACAAATTTTCGAAGGAAGGGTTTGAAAATGAAGTTCATCAAACCTTGAAATGTAGAAGGTGCATTGGTAAGACCAACAGGCATGACCAGAAATTCATAATGACCCTCATGAGTTCCAAACATTTTTTTTGGAATGTCTTCAATCTTCATTATAATTTGATGATATCATGAATGAAGATCCAACCCGGTGCAATAAATTGCTCCATGTAATTCATCTAATAATTCATCAATGACAGGAATGAGAAATTTATCTTTAATAGTGAGATTTTTGAGCACCCTATAACCTGGACACATGCACCATGATCCATCCTTCTTATTTACCAATACTACTGGAGGAGAGAGAAATTTGACTAGGTTGAATTATACCGACCTCTAGCATTTCTGCAACCATGCATTCAATTTCACTCTTTTCGGCAAAGGGTATCTATAAGGCCTAATGTTTGGACAAACACTTCCTGGAATCAAATGAATAGCATGATCATAATCACGAATAGGTGGGAGGCCTTTGGGAGTCTCAAATACCTTGGAATGATTGTCCAAGACTTTTTGGAGATCTAGAGAAATAGATGATTTCGATGTTCGAACCTTTGGTGAGCATAATTGTGCAATTATTCAATGTTGTTATTTCTTTAGAAGCTTTTTCATTCCATTAGAGCTAATTATATTTCTTGGTTTCCTTGCGATACCCCTTAATTCAACTTCCTTTCCTTTCCAAAAAAAATTCAAGAAGATGTCTTGAAAATTAAAAACTATTGTCCCCAAAGATTGTAACCATTAGACTCTTGGTACAACATCAACACCACTCATTGGAATCAAAAGAATTGGACCATTCAATACATATTCCCCTATGTATAACTTGATGTTATGGAACTTTCGAGAGAAATTTATAGTTCCTCCATTTGCAGCCATCACTTGACACTCTAGTGTTGGATATAAGAAGCAATTCAATTCCTTGTCTATCTTACAATGAACAAAATTACGGGTACTACCCGAATCAATGAAAACTATTACCTTTTTCTTCTTGATATGTCATTCTATATATATTGAGAGTTTGAGTGGTAATTCCTTCCAATGCATTACAAGATATGGTCAGATTGATTTCTTCTTTCTCTATAGTTGGTTCCTGGTGTATATCCTCTCCTTTTGATGTTTCTTGTTCCTTTTCTTCCTCCTCTTCACAATCTATGTAAAATAATTTCTTCTCAACACACTTATTACCTTTAGTGTATTTGTTATCACAACTATAACATAGCCCTTTTGCTCTTTTTTCCTCCAATTTTTGTGATGTCAATATTGTAGGTTTTGGTAGGCTAGGAGCAGCAACACTTTCATCTTTATAGTGGTGAGTGGTACACTTCCTTGTTGCCGTAATTTTTCTTTCAACTTTTCTTGCCACCCTGAATGCCTTCTCAAATGAATCAAGTTACCAAAGGTGAAACTCCATGTTGGATGTTATCCTTTAAGGTCCCTATAATGATATAATTCCTATGCTTATATGGGATATCATTTACCTTGATATTCAATTTTGGGAAGTCCTTAATGTGCTTTGTTATTGAACCCTTTTGTTTGATATTTATCAATTGTCTAAAGAAGTTGTTGTTCTTTGTATCCTTATAATGTGCTAACATTCCCTCTGTAAAAATTGACCAAGTGACAAGTGGTTTATGAGAAAAAAGTCATTGATATCATACAAACTGATTGGGTTCCAAATATAAAGTTGCAATACGTACCTTTTGTGTGTGTTGCACATTATGGAGATCGAAACATTGCTCCATTTGTAGTATCCATGTTACTGGATCCTTGCCATCAAAATTCCTCATATCGATCTTTGGAATATGGTGGGTCTTCAATACAAAGTTAGATTCTATGATATCATGATTAACATTAAAAAGAAAAAAACATCATGATTTTGAGCTAATACCTTTTCACCATTAGGAAGCATTTCTTGTAGCAACTTTGTCAAACCTTCCATGTTTTGTTTTTAAACCATTCATCAATTCTTCCATGTTGCCTTTCATTTTTGCTTCTATGCCATCCATATTATATTCCATATCATTCTTCAAATCAACTATCTTAGTTTCCGTTTCATTTTTGGTTACCCTTTGCGAGAGTGAACTTTGTTGCACTTGGTCTCGTAATTTTGATATATCATGTTGCATTTCTTCCTCTTCTTCATGCGTAATAGAAGAGATTTCTAGTTTCTTACTAGGTATGTAAATTTTTTGTTTTGAGGAATTTTGGAATCAAAAACTGATATATATGCTTCAATATGCCCCTTGAATCACTTCAAACTAATTTTTCCAACAAAAGTTATGCAATTTTTTTTTAAAATACACACATTTTTCTTGCATTTAGGAGCTCGACCTTGAAACGATTGTAACCTTGTAATTTCAGATCTTCAAGTTATGAAATTTCTTCCTATGATATCTCTTTGAGTCCTCTTTCCAACACCACAAGTCTAATCAAGATTGTATTATTCAAGAAAGATTTATGCCAACTCTCCCACGATGGCCTAATTATGGACTGGTTTAGTAGAGAAAAGTTTTACGGGATTCCACGTGTCACTATTTCACCCTTTTGCCCTGAAATTTCTACCAAAAAAACTAAAGTTTGTGAAATTTTAGCCACATTTTATAGAATTAAAATTTGATGTATGAAACGAAATTTATGACAATCTTCCCTAGGTCACTCGTTTGAGACATAATGCTAGAGCTCGCAAAACCCTAACTTCCTTAAAACATATCTCTGAAACTATAGTGAAACAAGATCTGAAATTTCTACATGAATTTCTCTAAGATTTCGGCTCCACATGAAGAAAAAAAAATTGGCTTTTGAAGCTTCATAAAAAATGTTATAGCGAAAATTCCAAGATGACTTGTTTGAAGAAGTGAAACCCTGGAATCCAAAGCTCTGATACCAAATGTTATGCAACAAGCTCACAAAATGATACATAAACGACTTTAAAAATATCCTCTTCAAGGGGAAACATGCTTTACATTACATAAATGAAAAATTCTTGGATGATACAAGATCTCCTTTCTATATATAAGAGGCTAAGGGGTCACAATATAATCAGAGCCTACATAACAATAATAATGTAAGGGCACAAAAATAACAATAATGTGCTTCTATGGGGAACAATAATAACAATATGGGGACTACATGGGCACAACAATAATAATAAGGGGGGCACACTAACAATAACAATAAGGGGCTACACTAGTAGTATAGGGACCTAACATCAAGGGTTGTGATAACCAAATATTCCACAGAAACCAATATGCCACTAAGAGTTGTATATTTCTTTGCAGGCTTATGAGTTAGAATAACAGGAACATGGAGTAAACCAAGAGCTCTCGCAAACTAATGAGTGATGGGTTGGATAGTCTAGATATGATCGTAAGTAGCCTCAAAGGCTTGTCCCAAACTAGAATGAGAAATTTATTCTATTTCAGGAATATGAGTTGGAGTAGAAACAAGAACATTACTAACTTCTGCGAAATTATATCTATTATGATGTGGTGAGTTTTCAACTAGAAAATGGTGCTTTCCCTCCTTCTAGCACTAGAATATTCACAGTTCTAGATACCACCAACATGCAAGGGGGGTCTCCCTGATAAAAATTCCCAATTAGACTTCGCACCATTTGGTGTGGGAGCCGTTCCGGAAATAAGGCATGGTTTCCATTGTTTCTTAGATATTTTCCTTAGCTACAATGTTCAGCACGAGAGAGTAATGTACATGTACTTTCGGATGAACAAGTGAGTATGCCTTATGGAATGTTCAGTTGCATAATGTATCAATGTTCTCACTAAATGGGAAATACAAGTGAGCCTTTAAAAGTAGAGTAATAGTAATAATCTAGTCAAGACACACGAGCATATACATATGAATGAATTGTTGATCAACTACCAAAATAGTTCACATAGAAGAAACGATTGTTAAAATAAATACACCACACCTTCAACAACATAACCACTAAAGCCACCAAAATAGTTCAATTTCTTTAGTACAGATGAAAACAACATATATAAAAAACCTTAAAAAATAGTCTTACAACATTTATGACATACACATGAAAGTTTGTTGGCTCAACAAGCTTTGAGTATTAAGAAAAAGTTCCAAGATACATAAGTACAATGAACACCACTAGTTCCAATATTGGAGCATTAAAGCAACCACTTGCTCCTTCAAAAGAAATATCTTCCTCTTTAATTCCTAGTAAAAGGATATAAGGTGAAAAGTCCTTTTCATGAACTATGAGGCTGTATATATAACAAATGGGGTGACTCTTCACCTCCCTTGTGACTCTTGGACTACCCTTGTGACTATTTGACTTCCATATGACCTTTTGAGTCCTTCATGAATTTTCACATTCTATATATGACTCTTGGACTTCCACTTTACAATGCATTTCTCATACATAAAAATCACATAATCATATCCACAAATGATGTCGAAAATGATGACTCATATAACATCTTGACATGACAACTTGACAAGACATGACATGACATTGGTGACATGGTTTGCATGATGATATGGAAATGTCAATCCATTTTGTCTTCTCCCATCTTTGTATCTTCTTAAAAGATAGTGCATCTTCTTATTCTTCCTCCTCCATAAAGCTTGAAGGCAGAGAGTCTTCACTATGATCTTGATCTCCAATTTTTGTCGCAATTTGGTGTCCCTTTATCTTTTATTCAATGATAAACTTGTCTATGCAACTACATAGGTGTCTTCTGGCATGGTATCCTTTTTCTTCTCCTTCATCATCATCTTGTCATGACATGATATAATACCTATAGCTGAAATCCACTCATGAAAAGACAACAGTAGTCTGAAACCCCCTAGTCTAACATGCTAATTCATGAAAACCTCTGACTGAGATGGAACTGGGTGCTGGACTAAAATACTAGCTTAGAAATTGCATAGTGTGCAATTCTAGAGGTGAATGGTCATAATTGAGGCTTGAGACTATGCAGTGCGCAGTTCAGGAAGGCCAAGGCAACATGACTACACATTAAGGAGATTAAGGAGCCAGGATTAAGGCTTGAAGTTTCCCAATGCGTAATTCTAGAAGGAGGGATCCCTAGGGATTGCAAAGTTGCATAGTTCAAGGAGTCGGGCTAAGAGCTTAAGGCTTGACACTGTGCAGTGCACAAAAGGAGATGATCGAGAGGCTTATATGCGTAGTTTTGGAGATCAAGGGGTTAGGGTTGAGCAATGAGACTACATAGTGTGCATTTCTGGGAGGCAGGAACTGCTCATTATGTAGTTCCAAGAGGTAAGGTCCAGGATTTAGGGCTGAGACTGTGCAAGGAGTAGTTCCAGAGGGTTGAGTGAGGTTAAATCACTCGGGAAGGAACTTTTCATAATTTGGCTAAGTGTGGGATCAGTGAGGTCAAGTGAACAATAGAAAAACTTGAACATGATCACACACTTAGAATGGTCGATGACACAAAATTTATCACATAGAACACATGAATAACAATATCCCCTTAATGAAATGATAATACAACAACTTTACCCAAGTGTGACACTAGAGGTACACTTTGCGACGACAATGATGACACTTGTGCGACAGTGCATAAAACTTTGGGAATGAGTGTTTATATGATAAGTAGGACTTGTTAACACTAAAGTTACCCCTTGAAACAAGCCATAAATCCACTAATGTGATGTGTGACACTTCCCATGCCAAAAGATGATGCTTTTGTTTTCTTCCAAAAGGGCCCAAAAAACTTAGAGAAAACACATGGAATAACTCTTATTACTCGAAATGACAGCATGCAAGTTCAGAGTAGGCTCCAAAATATTGGTGTACGCCAAAATTTTGGAGGGTGTTGTTGTAGCGGTAACACTTCCTTGTCTCCTATATTTCATGTTGTTGCCTAAGTAGGTCATCCTTCTTTCTCTTCTCCTCCTATTCCTTCTATAAACACTCCTTCTCTTTCCTATGCTCTTCTTCTTACTACTTCTTTATTTATCCTCCTCCCTTTGCTTCTTCTACTGCTCTAATTCAATGGAACCCTTACTCATGGGATTGACCTTAAATTTTTTCCTATTGTCTACTATCAGGTCATGTTTAATCCTATTTCTGGGTGTTGCAAAAACCACTTGAGTAGTTTCTCCTTGTTGTACCTCCTCCATTTGTTCTTCTAGAATCTGTCGAACCTAGGAGGGACTTGATTTATGTTATGGATGATTATTTCTTCATGTGTTATACCAATTCTTAACCTTTTCATCCTCTGAAATATTCATTGGTACTTATGCCCAAATGTACCCTATATTGTCACGATGATTCCTATAGACCTTTCTAGGATCATATCTATGAAATTGCATGGTTCCAAAATGAAGGTGCTTTAGTTATTCAATTTTTTATTTTTCTACCTTAGGGCTCTTCAGCTCATAAAATCTTATCTCCAAAGGCAAGGCATGCTAAGGAGCCTTTTTCCTCCTGTGTAGTTGTGCAAACAATCCATTGTTCAGCTAATAGGCTACTTCTTGCAAGACCACTTTGTTTGTTACATATCTTGGAATAACATGGGGAGATATCTAACACCCAAAACATATGATATATGTGTCGTCTGATCTGGAAAACCAATATGCAATGTTCTACAGTGCCTCCTTCACATGAACGGTCATGCAAAGAGGATCCACCTCAAAGATCATCTGATAAAGGGAAAAAAAGAAATGCTTCACCAACCAATCATAGTCTCCTTTGAAATTGTTCTCTGATAACACTGTACAATGCCAATAGGCAAGTACCTTTTCTCGTGGGGTTCACTTCCATCTCATTCCAGTAAAATCATACCAAGTGCAAATCCCATCTAACAGATAAGTTGACATGTAAAACTTTGGTGCTTGTTTTGCTTGCATCGTTGCTTTGGCTCGTCTTACATGACGCTGCATTTCATAAGAAAGGATATATGCCCAATTGAAAACCTTACCTCTTGTAACAATCGGGTTGAGCAGAAAAATCCAATTCTCCTCAAAGACTTGCATTCTTATGACCATGCAACCTAAAACATGTGGCTATGAGATACTGGTATACCTTCCTAAGATTTCTTATTGGGTAGACTAAACTTGGTCTGTGATGAAATCTAGCAGGCTCTTAGCACTAGGACTTAATAATATCGTTGGTATTGAGAGTTGATCATGTCGTGTAAAATTGATTATTTACATACTCATTTGGTTTTATCATCTTATAATAGGAGTGGATGACATGAGCATAGTAAGTGGAAATATCACTACCACTTTATCTGCGTAGGACCAAATTTGTGTTATCCATATGTGACAAGATCCATTTAATGGCTTTTGTACACAGCATCACCAAGAACCTACATGCAACTTTGTGCATTGTCGACCACTTGATGTTGATAAAGGCTTCCATGTCCTCCATATTCTCAAGGAATGTATCTTCCATGAAGGCATCCTTAATGTCATTCCATGAGATCTCGAATGATTTGTCGATAAAGCATTGTGTGTCTGAAATAATAAGCACAATGGGCTTGACCATCTCCACTACTTCTTTTGTACTTTATTTGAGATTTCCTTCGAAACAAATTGACGAGTAGTGGAAGGCATTGTTCCAACAAATGATGAGAGAGTAATATAGCTTGTACTCAGAACATCTACATTTGGATATGCACTCATGGAAAACAAGAATTAGTTTTAATAAATCCCCTATCTAACACATGCAAAACTATTCAAAGGCAATGACAGAGGGAAGATCATATCTAGTTGAGAGTTAAGCCTATTGTTAGTGAATAGGGTCCTAATAGGCCATTAGGAATGAAAAAATGCTTAGGAATAATACAAGGGTAGTCAATTCTTAGGGAACATGAGAAAATAACATGATGACATAGGTTAATCTAAAATAAAAGTTCACATAGGCTCCAAATTTAGATTAGGCGAGAATTTTTTAGGATTGTTGTCACAGTGACAAAAAGTACCTAACAAAGTGGCGCTAAGGATAGATGAGCTTCGAAATTATATATTATGAGGTGATTTATGAGGGGAAGGGAGAATAAGTGAAACTACAAGTCATGCCACTCCTACTAAAGGTGGGAGACCTTGAAGGTAATGAGAGAAACATGGTGCAAAATGGTCCCCTATGGTGCTCAAGGAAATGGATAAATGGTGAGGGGGATCTCAAGTATGAAATTAAATGCATCAACACATAAAACAAAGAAAAAAAATAGTAATTAATTTAATAATGGTTAATGTGTTGAAAAAACCAACTTTTTATGAGGGTTTTTCATATGAAATCTTAAAATACCTAACAACATTCCATTCAATAGTAACTATGCCTTTTGAAACTTTCCAATAGTGGAGGATGAGGTCATGGAAGAAAAAATAGCAAAGGTATGAAATGGGGGTTATAATGAGGGGTACTAGGGCACATCTCAAATAAATTGATAATGTTTTCAGTAGCCATTCGAAGTTTCCTGTAGGTGCAAGTCCTCTCACACTTTCTATCTTCAGTAAGATGCCTTAATATTTGGCCACTAAGCTTCCTTTGTCTAGTGTGGGTGAAAGAATGTTAGGTTTTGGGTATCAACAAGAGATTTGGATCCCTTACCAATATTCAAGAGACTCAAGGAAGCCCACGATAATATTTTCTCTAAACATTTCCGTTCATAGGTTTCTTCTCACCACTATATTTTTGAAATTAGATTATGGAGGATTTAAAGTTCCATAAAAGACAACATTTTGCGAATGATAATGACTAAGAGGGGTTATTTGGACACCTACCCAGAAGGTCCTAACTTAAGCTATAATTTATTTTGTGACCCCACCATGGGAGAAATTATGCTTGTTTAAATAAGGCTTATTTTAAGAAGCTATGAGTTTAGGATGATGGCCAAAAACTCATGTGATTCCCTATTATATACTTGACATTTTGATTCCCTTGGATCACTCTGATTGTAAGGGGAAGAGCATACTATTCAAGCATGAAATAAGAGAAATTTATGTGTGAAGTGCAGTGCGTGCAAAGTGGTAATTGAACATCACAATACATGTTATATTGTTTATATATGGATATCGATGATCCTTTACTATTACAATCTAATTAAACCTTGAGTGGTTTCTCACTGACAAGAAAAGATATGTGTATAATGTGACACTTACTTTCCCCTTACTTACACTATGTGATTTAACCTCTATTCTTAAAGGGAGGAAAACAAGGGCTTAAATTTGTTTTTATTCCCCTAGATCATTATGAACACAAGGGGAAGAGCATACTACAAAAAGAATTTATCACTTCTAGTATTGATTCTACAACTAGTTAGCAAAACTAAAGGTCATCCACATGGAAAAAGAAATAAATCATTTTATTCTAATGGTTAGTTGAAATGAAAATAACCTAACTAAATTGAAAAAACATGTAGGAGTGGAGGGAATTTATTAATGGTTGCCACCCAACTTAACAAAAGAAGAGAAGATTATACAAAAAATAAAAACTCTACAAATCCACACATATAATTGGCTAATAGTCATTGGGTCCAACAAATTTGCAAAATAGGTTCTACTTTTGTATGACTACACTTCCAATCAACCCAATTTCATAAAAAGAAATTATCTATATATAAATTTAAAGGGTGATTTTAAATAAATATTGGAAGTTCACAAGCACAAAAGTGTGGAAGTATATATAAACTTATTGGGGCTATGGATGCTTGCTGATAGTGGGTCAATGTATATATATGATACTAAGGCACCTTCATCGAGGCTATGGATGCTTGTTGGTAATGAAGAAATGTTAACTTTAGAGAAAGACAAGTTTAACTAAAAATAATAATAATATAATAAATAAATAATAAATATAATAAATCTTATTATATAAATTTTTTCCATGTATTTTAATTCATTACTAAATTTCCAATATTATCTTTAAAGAAAATTGAACTCCATTAACTTTTATCTTTATAAAGAATGATGCTTTTGATTTATTTACACTAAAAACTGAATGTCCTATATATTTTTTATTAGGTACAAAAGGTAAACTTCATATTTATTTATGAAAGTTTGAAGAATATTTTCTATTGTTGTGTAACTATTATTTTTTTCTAAATTATGTTCAATGACAAAGATAATTGCTTCTTCGAATCTGTAGCAATTTGTTGCCATATAACAACAAATCATTGTAGTAATGAGTACCATCAAAATTTTAATTCAGTGAAAGTTGCATTTTTAAAATCATTCAAACTTTGAAAGGTTGTAAATACATTTGAAGTTGTTAATATTATTCATTGATATGTAAACTTGTACATATAGTTTATTTGTCCTTGTGTGATTTAAGGGGAAAACCCTTTATAATTCATTTCTCAATACCCAATGTTTAATATCAAGTTTATATTATACCAGTACTCTAGTATATTTTCTCATTAAGAAAAGAATTTATCAAACTAGATCCTTTTCCGCCATACCATGCATTAGAGAGTATTATGCATCATCACATATCACTCAACTTTTTTTTTGTCATTTTTCACCTCATAAAATGCCCTTTCTATATCACATGTTTCATCCATGTGGACCATCTACGTCATCATACCATGACTTCCCGCCACATCATACCAAATATCAACCATTGTATGAAATGCTCTATTAATAAATCATGTGGTATTTGGTGTCATACAAATCATTTAGGTGTAATACTAATCAAAATGTATTAAATCATTTAATTATGATTAGTGCTTGGGATTAATAAAGTGGTTTTTCGAGAAAATCATTTGACTTTCCCCCATGCTGATACCAGCCCATAATTTCAACTTTTATATACCTAGTGCCTAGAACCCTCGTATCATTCCCCCGGTACCAATTTTGTCACGCCCCTACACTGGCGGTACTCTTCCAACCGCACTATGGCGAGGTGCAGCACCACTGACCACTTTATTTTTACCAATACTTATGATCGTGGACTATGCCTAACATTCGTACTTAGTTTATTTTTTGTTACCAAGTATTATCTTTATCGTTTATACAAGATGAAACCCATACACATTCATCATAAACAACAGTAACATGAACAATTGCACAATAGTATAAAGGGAGGGGCAACTCCCCTAATGTGATTCTGCCCGTATATCAATATATATATAATCTTCAATTTTCACAACACAAGTTAAATCTTGGAGGAAACCCCAAATTTACACTTAGCCAAATTCTCACTACTTCGACAAACTTAGTTGCCCAGCCTCGTTGGCACCTCCGAACGGTCGTCGCACATTCTACCCAACTCTTTGTTCACCCCTGAATGCGCTCGTTCAGCTCGTTGTGTCGTTTTCCCAACTTGGGTTGCCCACCCATGTCACTGTGCACGCCTACCCGACACGTCCGCACATCAGTTGCCTTCGTTCACATCCCATCGCACTTCGTTTCACCTTCGTGTTGTTTGCCCAACTTGGGCGCGCTCCTCTTGTCTGTGTCGCCCAACTTGGGCGCCCTCCGCACGCCGGTCGCACTCCCTGTTCACAACCCAAACACCTTCATTAACCCAACACCCAACCTGGGTCACCCGTCGTTCAGCCCTGCATGAACGCCCTACCCAGTCACCCGTCATTCAGCTCTACACGGACGCCCTACCCGGGTCACTCGTCGTTCATCCCTACATAGACACCCTACCTGGGTCGCCCGTCGTTCAATTCTAAACAGATGCCCTACCTGGGTCGTCCATCATTCAACCCTGCATGAATGCCTTGAACGGTTTTCCCGTCATTCATCTCTGTGCGATGCCTTCACCCGTTCTGCCCGTCATGCGAGCACATCCGCACTGCACTTCTTCACACTTCACTTATCTTGTCCAAGTGATCTGCATCCAAGTGTTGGTTGAATGAATCCTCTCCACAACTCGTCCATATACTTATATGCTCATTTTCCCATCGTATGAGCACCTAGCCGACCTGCCCATCCAACATACATCGATCGGATTAACTCATCTTTTGCACATCATCCCACCCGTTATGTGGGTGATCGCCTGACCGTTGGCTTGCCCGGGACTGCCCACCCGTCGGCTTTCTCGGGACCGCCCACCCGTGTGGTGGTTCGCCCATCGACTCACCAACTTGTCAGGTCACCCAAGACCACCCACACGATATAAACTCATGTCTCCACCAAAGCACATCGCACTTTCTTTGTTTCTCTTCGTGCGACCTACGGCTTGGCTTTCTCGTCCTTGCCCTCGCTCGGTGCACCCTCGCCCGTTCGCCAACCACAGCTCGTGGGCGTTACATTCTCCCCCACTTGAAATCATTTTCGTCCTTGACCATTCCTCATCTTGGTAACCATCTGTCACCAAGATACCCATACCAAGGCCATATAACCCACCAGTATGTCATATATCGGAATGTCTCCTCAATCCATGATGATCAACCACATCCATCGCAATCTCCACATGATGCTCCCATCATGGAAGGCTCGCCCCTCCATCTCAAGTTACATGCCCATTGGAACATATCGTGTCGACCTCATCATGTGTCGTCATCGTGTGAACTGCTTCCATGATACTCCAACATAATGCTAACACATCTCTACACACTTTGCAACCCCATGTTTTGAACTAGTTGGGTACCTAATCCAACCGTCATGCTCAAACCATGAGAATGCACATCCTCATGCTATCATCAGTCATTTCTCATAACATCTTGTCACATCACTGACTCGATCAAGAATCCATCTCCATATAAGTGTAAGCCATGCTCAGGTCCATGATGTAGTCTCCATCTCGTCTACAACATGTTGTCCATGATGTTTGGTACCAATGTGCTACATGAAATCAACCACATATGCCCCAACATCATCATCCATCTGCAAAACATCCATCTCCTCAAACTCTAACTCTCAATGTGCCACATCCAGATCCATGAAGTATCCTCCATCATCTCTGCAATGTTCCATCCCTCAAGTCTGCCATAGAAACAAGTATACACCTGTCTCATCTCCCATGTGTCAAAAGTGGTTAAGTCTCGGCTCAACCCATGCCCAAGTGTTGCCACCAAGGCATCATCATCGTTGTAACTCCATCACTCCAAAGTGTCTCATATTGATCATCCACATCAAGTCACTATTTCAAGCATGCCCATACATGTACTTGAAAGTATGCACCCCATCCTGCATCAAAGTATCTAACCTCAGTTTCTCAATGCATTAGATCCTCCAAGTCCACCATATATGAAGTCCCCAAGAGTCACAACCTCATGACATCATGATCTCCATGAGTTATCTCCAACCAACACTCTACAAAGCATACAAGTCTCAGCCCAAAGGTTTATGTAAGATGCCTCAGCTCTCCATGTAGTAGGAATGCTCCATAGTTTGCTCACAAATCCATCCAAGTGCATGGCCTTGTTGTACAAGAGTGCACAACGTCTCCATTCGCTCATAAGTAAAACACCTCCATGACACACCAGCAAAACCCCCTACACAACATCCCTGCCTTGGCACTCCTCATTGGATGCCCATAAGTGACACCTCTACAAGTGATCCCACATAATGTCCCTACATAAGACTGCCAAGCTCCATGTCTCCAACTTGATGTCCATGTATAAGTTTCCCATGTTGTCCAACTAAGTAGATCCATCACAACAATCGATCATCCTCATTCAAGTCTACAAATCCGGTCTAGTGAACTCAGTCACCCAACCATATCATCATATCATGAGTCTCTTCCATCATAGCTCCCCCACTAAAGGTTCCACCAAGACTACCTCTTGGTCTCGGCCATGAGGAGTCCACCCAAGTATCATCATAGTCAAGTGTGTGCCCTCCTCCAATCTTTCCATGAGTCATGTCGGGCACTTAGCCAATTCTCCATGTGGCTAAATCATGACCCATTCCTCTGCAATGATCATCATGTGCCTCCCTTGTCACGGGCCTTTGCACCTTCTACCATAAGGTCACAAACAACCCCAACAAGCCCTGCAACAACCAATGGTCCTTGTTTCTCCATACAAGGTCTCATCGTAAACATCCATGGTAAGATCCCCCCTTGCATCAACAAACTGACTTTGCACTTCCTTGCATACGGTTCATCTACCAAATGCTCAATTGAAACACAAGTATCAATAATACTTACTTCATCATGAGGTCCCTCCATGTGAGTTTCCACATCTACCAATGTCTGTAAACTGCACGATCCTGGTCCAACTTGAACACTTTCAAGTTCCTCCTCTATCATTGTCATATCTCCAACATCCTCAAACATCACAGGTTCCTCTCCCTTGTCAGCACAATCTGCAACTTCATCTTGCTCCATTGTCCATCCAAGTTGAAGAAGTTCGTCTTCAATATTCCTTTCCAAGACTTCAAGTTTATCTCGAATCCATGGGTTCTCCTCTTTCATCTACTTCAACCTGTATAAGGTCAGCAAGAGCTTCCTTTCGCATTCTTCCAAACCTACCATGCCTTGTCGTTCAACTTGGCCCAAGCACGATGCTTCACCTCTACTAAACTTGTCACGAAGTATTACACTTCTTCCACCATTCACCAGGTTCTCCCTGCAAAACTGAACCAGCTCTTGATATCACTTGTCATGAAGGAATAGTGAGATCAGCTTCCTTCACTTGCACTCCACCTAAATCGGCTCTGATACCACCTGTCACGCCCCTACATTGGCGGTACTCTTCCAACCACACTATAGCGAGGTGTAGCACCACCGACCACTTTCTTTTCACCAATACTTAGGATCATGGACTATGCCTAACATTCGTACTTAGTTTATTTTTCGTTACCCATGTGGTGGTTCGCCCGTCGACTCGCCCACTCGTCGGCTCGCCTGGGACCACCCACACGATATAAACTCATGTCTCCACCAAAACACATCACACTTTCTTCGTTTCTCTTCATGCAACCTGTGGTTTGGCTCGCTCGTCCGTGCCCTCGCCTAGTGCGCACTCGCTTGTCCGCCAACCGCAGCTCGTGGGCATTAAAAATATGCTCCAATACCTTTAAACTCATATACTTTATTTAATTATGATTTAATTAAGATAATCACATCTTACTAATGGATTATTATTTAATCCCGTGCATATTGCTCACAGGGTTTTACATGGAAAACATGTTATACCAAAACTCAAGCCATTTCATGAATTCAGTGAAGCATTCAATAAACTATCACTGATCTCATTATACAGCTTAACCCAGAAATTTCATTTAGTGTTCATGAATTTTTTAAAAGGCCCTCGGGTATATTTTTCATACTATCATTTCACAAAGTTAGCTTGTTTTGAAAGCTTTACATGCTCTAGAAAAAACTTCTAACATTTGGTTGCAAACTTTTTTTTTGTTAAAGTCATCAAAGAGGTAAATTCATTTCACAAAGTTAGCTTGTTTTGAAGTCTTTATATGCTCTAGAAAAAGCTTCTAACATTTGGTTGCAAATTTCTTCTTTTTTGTTAAAGTCATCAAAGAGGTAAATTCCATAACCCTCTATGCGATTAGATTCTCTTTTATGCAAAAATAGTTGGTTTATAATGATTTTCTTTTCAATAGTAAGATATTTCAATCATTCTTCCCACATAATAAAAGAATTTAAACCAACAACAACCTAAGGATTCAAGAGCTAGGAATCCTAATTCTTCTCTTTTTATAAGCATAAAAAATATATACCCTCATTTGAAGACATTCATAGCTTTGTTCTACACAAAGTAGCAGCCATATCATCTTGGTTTCCCTACACATACATGATTTTTTGGGCAATAAAATACATTGACTTTCCAACCCACACAATTATTGACAACAGTGGAATGTGGTCAGCTCCTTCAGGCCTAAGGAGATACAAGTGATGTACATGTACCAACACCTAAGAAATTTTTTGATAATGAATATATTGAAAAGTTAAAGAAAAATAATTCACACCTTATCAGTGAGAAATGGGTAGAGTGATTAAAGAATGGTGGTGGAATGAAAATAAATTTCATTTAGAAAGCTCTCACTTATATTCCACCTCATTTTGCAAAGCTACCATAATTATGATAGCCAAGATGTTGTGTATGTTGTTTGGAGAGAATAATCCCTCTCATTTTAGGGAAGAATGGGTGCCTATTATATGCAAAGTACTCAGAGGAGGCATTGTCTTTAATTGGTCTATTATTTTATCATCTAATCTCATCAAACAAATTAAAAATGTGCTATATTAGAGTCAAGGGGTATCCCGGAATTTTATGTCTTTATATCTCATGGATGTCATTTTCTTTCATACTTTTGTTCCTTTAATATATTGGTAATGGACACCTAGAGCTAGACCTATTTATGATTATCATTCCAAGATTTGGGTTGAGAATTCTAAGAATCACTTTTATGAAACTTGTCACAATGTTATAATTCCTTTGTATAAGAAATTATTTAGACAACCACCTCTTAGATTTACAAATGAGGCAATGCAAGGAATTGATGAGATTGGAGATTGGTATGTTGATGAAACCTTCTTCTATATTTGAACGTATGGTTGTTAAGCATCACCTGATGTCCTACCAAGATATGCAACTGACATGTTAGTTCTTAGGGAGACAACATATCAAATTACAGGGACAAGGATTACAAAAGATTTACAAATAGGATAAAAAAGGATATGGCCCATATTCCCTATTCATGTTGGAATTTACTCATTGTCAAAGGTTAACCCTGCAATAATAGAAGCTACAACACTAGAAGAGATTAATTCATCATCTACTATATTAAGAAAGCATGATCCTCTTAATATTGTCACAAAAGTTTTGTGACACTATATTAACAAATTTCAAGAAATATGCTAGTGAACATATACCTTTTCACGATATTTTCAAAAAAGTTGGATCATGTGAAGAGGTTTTGACAAGAATTCAGCAAATCCCCAAATATTTGGTTGCAAACTTTTATGTTTTCCAAAGGAGGAGGATGTCATTAAGTCCATATGTCCAATTAGTTCTACCATATGTCCATATGTCCAAGGTGAACCATTTTGTACATAGGTAGAACTAATAGAGAAATATTTAACTCCAACTTAAATGGAATCAGTCCAATAACCTCACATTATTTAGAAATATATTCACGACGATTGAAGCAAAAAGAGTCCAAATAGATTGACCTCCATAAATCAACATTAATGGAGGAAATCCTTGTTCAAAAGATTCTAATGGAGAATATAACACTACAGGTTGAGAAAGTCATTGAGTATTTGAGACTACATACTCAATGGGGCTTTGTATGAGAAAACCTAATTGGAAAATTTTCAAATTGTTCAACCCCAAAGCAAGGCACAAAGTCAAAAAAAAATAATTAAAACAACCTGAAACAAAAGAATACCATAATCAGAAAAGTTCATCAATTCAATCAAACTAAAATCTACAATTTTTCACTCCTTTCAGAGACTCATATTGAGAATTTTGGAGAACAAGAAGTATTATTATTTCACAGACTATTTCTAAAAATTCTTTTTCTCACCTTCCTGGGATTCCATCCCCAAATATAATTCATGTGGATTCCTTGATACCCATAGAAGAAGATTATATTGCATCTCATGATTGCTTCTTTGGAACTAAGACGAGATCAATTGTTAAAGGCAAACCTAAAAGGAAAAGGATTGATTAGAAGGATGAACCTCATGTTTAACAAACAATAATTTGGGATGCCTCAAAACATACCGATGAATAGTTTGCAGTAAAAGTTGTTGACTCTATGGGTACCTTCACTTCACAAGTATTTGGTCTGTTAATAATTTAGTGTGGACATTAAAACAAAAGGAAAATAAAATTGTTGAACTTGACAATCTTTTAAGTCGGTAGCAATTAAATATTGAAGAATAGTTACATAAAATAATAATTGAATTACAACAACAATATCAGAAGCCAATGGAAGATTTAGAGAAAATACTAAAATCAAAATGGAGAAAAATTCAACGTGTTTCCACTACTACCATTACAGGAAGAGACGAAAAAATTCCACAATTAAAGCTACAAATCACAGAGCTTCAAATTGGCAGCATTGATATTAAAATTTTCAAAGAAGCATCCCTAAAGGCTAATGAACAACTCAAGTTAGCATAAGAAAAGTTATATCAAAATCTAAATTTAATTTTGGTTCAGTAGAGTTTTCTAAATAATTTTTATCAATTTGTTTCCAAAAAGTTAATTTATCATCCACAGGTGTGGAATGACTTCAAGAAATTGCTTGCGTTGGCAATTCGAGCACAAATTGGCCTCAGGGTATCCCGCAAATATCATAGAGGGTGACTAGCTGAAAAAAACAAAATAGCTTTAGGCAATTGGGAAAAGAATCCTCACCGATGTCGAACTCTCAGCTGACAAAGCTCAACAAGATAGCTTCATAATATTTGATGGGGCCATGGACTTGATCATTGATTTTGATCTTCCCAACACAGTTCCTGGGTGAATTGATAAAGGCGATACATGCATTTCCAATGTACATAAGCAAAGGAAGGAGGCTGAGTATAAAGTCAACGTTGAATCAATAGGTTGGCCAAAGTCAACGCTGGATAAAGTCAACGTTGAATCAATTGATCAATTGTTTACACATCCATGGAGTTGCATCAAAATCTAAAAAAACACGTCCTCAAGATTACAAGTTGAACTCCCCAACATTTAAGGAAAAGTGTATGATTGTGAAATTAACATTGAGATTGACCCTCCATCGTTAATTATCAAAGTCATGTATATCCATGAAGAATGGAAAGTTTACATGGAAAAGATTAAGGGAATCAAATCTTCATGATTTGAGGATGTCAACAATTTCCATTATTATAGTTTCACCTATCTTTTAATTTATTGCTTTCAAATTTAATAGCAACAACTTATGCTTTGAAGTTATTTTTTTTAATCTATTTAATAGAGGCCCTTATGAGAGAGAAGGGATTCTCATTTTTTTTTTAAACATTTGGCACTATTGTTCAAACCTTATTTTTAAGAATCAAAGAGCCATTTGTGATTTTACTCTCCTCTTCATATGTGTGTGGCATTGTTATTCACATACGTATTTTGTTATTCTTGATTAAAATCACTTTATTTACTTTATCATTTTATCACTATTATTTGTGAATGATACTATTGTTGCATCATTGTTAATTATTATTTCCTTTTCACACTTGTTATGAATTGATCTAGTTAATTTTATTGTATAAATATTCTGATTTTTATTTTATTCATTTAACTTTTTATGTGAATGATCTATGATTTGCAGTTGTGTTTTATAAAGTTTGTTTAAATAAGATGAATTGTCTTTCTTTTTAAGTACTCATATTTAGAAGTTTAGACACTTTCAAATCACTTTCTATGATAGATTAGTTTATGTATTAGGGGGTTTACGCAGTGCATTATATTAGATATCATTTTGGGATTCAATTGCGTTAAGTAAGTCATTCACGTATGACCATTTCCATGAGAGGTAGTCGTAACTGACTAATTTCTCATGATTTTTGAATAGTTCTCTTAGCACTCATTGCATCGGGTGATGCTCACAAGGGTGAAGAAGTGGGATTGAAACTAGTGAAATGTGGAGAATGAATCGCATAGCATCAATCATCACTTCCGAGGCTTGCACCCGGTAACCAGGACTTCCCAGGATGTCACCCATCCCAGATCTCCTCTGGCTCAAGCACGCTTAACTGTGGAGTTTTTCCCCACAATCAAGCCCACTTAGCTTGCTACCCCACTTGCAAAACCTTAGCAAGTATTGTGCCTCATGAACCATTCAAGTAGAGATATCTTGACTCTTTTTGAATTTAAGTACGGGGGTTTACGCAGTGCATTATATTAGATATCATTTTTTGGATTCAATCTAAAGGACTTAGGCTAGTCATTCACGTATGACCATTTCAATGAGAGGTAGTCGTAACTGACTAATTTCTCATGATTGTTGAATAGTTCACTTAGCACTCATTGCATCGGGTGATGCTCACAGGGGTGAAGAAGTGGGATTGAAACTAGTGAAATG